>VMBQ01010477.1:6115-25480 GCA_007657795.1 Dreissena rostriformis | reverse complement strand
AGAAAGAGGAATGCAATATAAAATACGCTTAAATCTACGTGTACATGAATCTGTGATACTCACAATATGAAGAGGTGCATTGGAGTTTTCAATAGATGGTTACAGTAAATTATGTATTTGGATATTACTATTTTTAATAGATTTTATACAGTGAATGTTTTTTTTGGATCTTTGTCATCATCTTACTATTTGAGTTTTTATAAATTGTTTTATTCCATGCATAAATAAATAATTAAATTAGTTTCCTTAATTACAAAAATAAACGAGAAGTTCATAGCGTAATTGTAAAACATTTGAATCAAAATAACCATTATTTGTGAAGTGCACATGAATCACTGTTTTGTTAAACCAACATGTTCCGGTAATAATATGACTATAATTATAATAGTATACATAGGAAATGGCATAGAGAGCTTGTATTGATTATGACTATATTGCCTCTGCAAACAGTTCAATACTGAATGTCTTCATTGACGCTAAAGCTTCACAAAAGGTTTTGGCAGGCATGTGGCATTCCAGTTGGAGGACAGTCAAGAGTTCCATAAAGCGCAGATCTAAACCAATTTTAGGGTTTGTTGGTATTGCTGGCCACAAATTATACCTTAAAAAGGTTAAAGCCGGCTCTTCACAACGGCAAAAGGATGCCCTGCAGTCACGTTGCTGACCTTTACATATATATATATTTTAATGTACTACACTTTTTATGCCAACTTTATCAAAAATGCATATATTATCATAATTGTGCACATAATTATTTGTTATCTTCATACCCTTAACAGTAGCCTGACAGCCCTCATATGCAATTAATGTATCAACACAGACTAGCAGATATTTCACATGTTTACTATGACTGTTAATGCTTCGAGGTTGTGGATTACAACAATCAATATAAAGACTGGAAAATAAAACTAAATATTGACACAATAAATCCATATGATTATATCACACACAAATTTGTATTCATTTGAATGAAGTATTTTTAAAACAACCAATGAGAAAGATGTCGGACCTAGTATATTTTCTTTCAAAAAAGGGCTGACGTGTTATTTTCAGAAAATGTCGGTCCTTGAGTCTTTTTAAAATCTAAGTGAAAAGCTATTTATTTTGGTAACAAGTTAGCGTACCTGTCAAAAAAAAGAACAAGTTCTGGTAACATCAGATGAGGTACTGTAAAATTCAAAAGTCAGAGGACCTCATGTCCTCGGCATTGGCTTGTGGATTTGATTTCAACACAAATCACAATAGTATGCATTTGGACCGCAAGTGTCACAGTGTATAATGTTAGCCACTGTTGAATGACACAATACACAGCATGTTGTTGCTGGACTCATTTCTTCTATGCGGGTGGGCAACATTTCCGACCGAATTGCCTCCCAAGCTTTAAGAAGCTTTTCTTTCTTTTCAGGGTAGCTCATGCCTGGAAACAATTAGACATATCCAAACTGATTTTGTGTTTTACTTAAATCATATTGTCATTTATCAGATTCGGATTAATTGGCAACAAAGATTAAGATAAAAAATTAAATCTGATAATTTGCTTGAGTTTGTGGTGATACATTGATCTTAAGTTCTTGAAAGTATTTTAAAATAAACATACCCACAGGCTGCTATTTAAAGTATTGACATTTCACTCTGGATAGCATTCTTAATTAGATATCAATACGGGAAAATGAAACTACAAAACATTACAAGGTCCCATCTGCCATTGTCTATTTAAAGGCAAGTGACCAATTGCTCATCAAATACACGACAATGAATACCACACAACACATAACATGACAAGATGATTACATAANCTTATATAAGTGATTTAAGAACCAGAGTTTGTTAGCTTTATTTAAGACAGTAAACACAATTTTTTACTCTATAAGCTCAAACAACTCAACAAGAAAACATTAAATACACTGTGTTTGGTAATCAGACATGTCAGCAGTTAGCAATACACCACCCATTTGAATTATTCTAAATTAGTTAAGTGTTTATTGTCAAAGTGATCTTCTTTTGAACAGTGGATTGGAAAATGTTCATGAGCAACAACTATGTCAATATTCAAGTAATGAAGGAAGGTGTGATGGGGCTAGATGAAATAATAAAATCTAGTTAATTAACCAAGCAACTCTAAACTGGTTTAAAAATAATTACTATCCAAAAGAAACTAAAGACATGAACATATATTTTACTATTAATTATAATTATTATCATTGGTATAATATATATGTAAACATTAAACCTACATTCCATTTCTTTGGGCGATGAAACAGCATTAGCTTGTGGATTTGATTGCAACACAAATCACAATAGTATGCATTTGGACCGCAAGTGTCACAGTGTATAATGTTAGCCACTGTTGAATGACACAATACACAGCATGTTGTTGCTGGACTCATTTCTTCTATGCGGGTGTGCAACATTTCCGACCGAATTGCCTCCCAAGCTTCAAGAAGCTTTTCTTTCTTTTCAGAGTAGCTCATGCCTTGAAACAATTAGACACATCCAAACTGATTTTGTGTTTTACTTAAATCATATTGTCATTTATCAGATTCGGATTAATTGGCAACAAAGATTAAGATAACAAATTAAATCTGATAATTTGCTTGCGTTTGTGGTGATACATTGATCTTAAGTTCGTGAAAGTATTATAAAATTAACATACCCACAGGCTGCTATTTAAAGTATTGACATTTCACTCTGGATAGCATTCTTAATTAGATATTAATACGGGAAAATGAAACTACAAAACATAACAAGGTACCATCTGCCATTGTCTATTTAAACTTTAAAGGCAAGTGACCAATTGCTCATCAAATACACGACCATGCACACCACACAACAAATAACATGACCAGATGATTACATAATGGATCACGGCCTTTAAACGGACAATGAAAATCATTGGGATTTAAGCTCACTTCAATTATTGGTATTTAATTACTAAACGTTCGAGTTACAAGAGAAGTAGGGGAGATCACCGTGATGTGTTTGTTCATACATGTTAGCGAGAATAAACTCCCATTTTATTGCTGAAATTAAATCAATTGCAGCGTAATGGCATTTTTTAAATAAAAAGAAAACAGAACGTTTCTTTTCAAGGACGAATACATACATACACAAAAAAATCACGTTTTGATATTTAGACAGTGTTTTGAAACTATTAATAGAAATGGCAACATTCTATCTAAATTATGTATCCAAAGTATTTAAAAGAAATGGTTTCAATGTTTTTTTACAAGGTCATAGAAATTACTGCAAAATAAACATCAATATGTCCTGCATCGTTTTGTTGGGATGTATTTTTTTATTATCACCGGTTATTGCTCCAAGGCAAACCAGTTGTAAGTATAGTTGATAGAGTACCAGTGCGTTTAGTTCACACTGGTGATAGATCGATAACAATGCACGAGTTCTTTTAACACCAGACGCTTAAAATTCGTTAAATGAGCCAACGCTATCTTTGCTTCAAATTATATTTTATCATAGAACAAAATGTCGTTGGCTGGACGACGTTCTCTTTTTTAAGTAAAATTAAAAAACAAACAATTAAAGATACAATCTCGATTTGGCAATATCTACACGTCATCAGAGTTTTAAAGTACCGAAAAGCATTGGCGCCGGGATCGTAGTGTGTGTTATATTCGTAACGCACACTGTGTAAAACGAAAACAAAAATGAATATTACCTTGAATTATGAATATAACAAACACAAACTACCTCAAATATGAAGAAACAATGAAATATTCACTATCACAGGTTAAATAGTACAAACATGGTCAAGCAGCGTTTTGACAGCGACCCAGTTACGGACGTTAATTTTACATTATTTCTCAACTGTTCTCGCAACAAAGATGATCTTTCGATAGGTTTTAGATTTATGGTTTATCTTTCTACTTAATAGATTTTTTAAAGTATTTACAGCGAGTACACTATATTTTATTACTTTTTTCCAAACAGATAAACGGTTGATTAATCAAAATCTATAATACTAGTTCAGAAGAAGTAGTACCTTAAAAACGAACCGACACGTTAACTAGTTGTTGATGTAAAACCAAAATTGTGTCTTTAAGTCTCATCAACGAATCTACGCAGACTAATGGGGGTGTCCCAACAGTGCACATATCTTGAATACATGAAGGAGTTTTCTGTTGAACAGCAGAACATTATTTGCAACTGAATACAACTGTTGTTTCGTTTTTTAGGTACTACTTCTTCTGAACTAGTATTCTAGATTGTGATTCGAACGACACATACTCAATCCTAATCCTCAATTATTTTTAATGAAGCCCATATCATTGTTAAAACACTATGCAGCAATGAAGTGGTAAAATGACATTGTTCAACAACGTGAACGGTTATGTGTGTAGTGGTATTTTTGACCGTGGCGCGTTAATGTTCTTTAAACATTTTACTCGTCTAGTAAATAGGATCTTCTACATTGGTTTGTTATTTTGAATGGATGAAGATTCGAGTCCCACATACGGTATTTAACAAATAAAATTCATTAGCATTTTGTTTCGTACTTGACGTATACATTTACATGTTGTTTTGTAAATACCCATCACAAGATCACATATGTGTATTACACTGTCGAAACCTCCGTGCATAGGCTTAAATGCTAAACCAGCTACCGCAATATGGTTAAGTATATTACAAGGCCATGATGAAATAAAGATAACTATCACTTATATGAGGCTTTTTCTTATTTATCATAGTTCAGATGGTCCCTCCCAGCAAGAAAACATCTTAACATAAAAAGATGCATTTTTTTCACAAATTTTAAGTTTACCAGGGAAAAAGCCCTTCCCATTTCTTTGTATTGCCAATCATTTTAACTCCCAAAACCGAAGGCTAGGCCTTTTTCCTAAAAATAAAGAAAAGTCCAGCTAAAAAGCTTCATAGACCAAAAGCAACATATTCTCAATGAACACGTTCATCACACAATCAAGCTGCCCCGTTGACATTAAAACAAATGAAAATTATATATAGTGTTTTGGAGAGGTCCACCAATGGAACATTAGTAAAAAATTAATACCAAATCTGGCCAGCCGGTTTCTGCCATGCACATTTTGTGAATAGTCATATGTTAAAACGATTCCAGGCCCCACCAAGCCATGTTTTCTGTTTTACTCTTACCTATTGAACTAGTTTTAACACCACATTGACCAAATTTTAATTTTAATTTTCCGGACACCATTCATTGTCAGCCAAAATAGTTAATTTTCGGGACATACGGGTTTTCGCCCATAGTTAATGACTCTTAATGTTCGGTCAGTTAATTTTACAATGCTATTTTAACAAATTTCTGTCCTGTTGCGCTATCATTACAATTGCAATAGTTGGTATGCATACCGGTAATATACAATGGTTTCACCCATCAGCTTAAAGTGAAACATATCTAAAAGTAATTTATACTATACGGCGTGGTATTTTACAAGCACGTGTAATTATTCGTTGTAAAAAATGACGCTATACACATTGAATATCCGTATCCGATCGTCAAGAAATATTTTTTAGAGTGTCTCTAAATTTACGAAAACCTGTATTTTCCGTCTCTTAATTTTCGGACACTTGTATGTTTTGAATAATGTATCTAAATGTTTGGACAGGAACACATTTTATTCTTTGTAAATGTGCGAAAACTTAGAGTTATAACGGTAGACTAAGGTATTAACTCGACGGGAAAAGATGATCATAAAACCTAACGATGAGCAAGTTGTGCTCAGGTATGCTAAAATTAATCAAAATCATATTTTGGCAGAGACACAAACGATGATAATGGGTGTGCATCACCGTAAAAATATCATAGTCATAAGAACAATGCATTTTTTATTTATTTATTAATGATATATTATTTACAAATATAAATGCATGTTTTAAATTGAATTCGGTTTGTTGCATAATATAATATATTATTAACAAATACACTTGCTTATACAAATGTTCATTAAAATGTTACATTTTATAGCATAAACATTTAGCTTATGGCACCGGGATAAGACAAAAACAGCAATTTACTAAAACGGATTTCATTCATGAAAACAATCTCAAAAACAACAACAATAATAAGTAACAAAGCTAGCAATATATTGATATTACAGCATTCCTTTGACATCATCATCGAAAATTAATGATCTTATAAAGTACTTATGGCGTATTTTTAAACGACACCATGTATACAATGCTGTTACAGTTTATAGATACCGATGTGGGGGTATTAAATGATAATACATGTTACACAATAAACTAATTCGGATAACTCCATTCAACACAAAATCTTAAGAAACACTAACATGTACCATTATTTAAATAGGACAAAGATCGCCATCATTCAAACATGCCTTCAAACTATTTTGCACCAATACATTTACATTTATATTTGTAAAAGCACTTAGTACTTATCATACTTGTGCTGATAGAAATGGCTGAAGATGTTCCAATAACCAACATTTAAATTGGTATACTAACAAAACACAATAGTCAGTTAAATATTACTGTTGTAGATAATGACTTGTTAAATGTAGGCATTATTAAACAATGGGATCATTTAAACAAACCTCAATGCCTCCATTTGCGATTTGTCAAGTAGGATATACGAACATGAATATCAAATAATTTTAATAACTAGACTTAAAGTTTAAAATCTGAATCCATGCGTGTATATCAGAGAAGAGATCCGTGATGACTCTTAAGCGCTAACAGAGTTCTCTGACACCAATTGTTGAATACTTAACATGGTGATCTTGTTATTGACCCCAATCGACCCAAATTGTCCAGGTTAACATTTTGGCTGACTTTCATCAAGACTGAGTCGCAGATGTGGCCTCAAGAGTGGTAGAATTTGACCCGGTGATCTAGTGTTTTGATGCACGAAACCCTGAACCAAATTCAATATGATGACATATCATTCCAAAAAAACTGGACGCCAACACCGGGGCAAGCAAAATATCTTGCCTTTTCTTTGAAAGACGAGTTTACACAGTAATCATCTACATCATCGACATGTTTATACAGCATTTGAAAATTAAAACACATACTAGAAGACCAAATGGCATCGACAAAAAGCACTGTGAAGGCTAATATACAAATAAATAATAATAATTTAAAATAGCTTTGGTGAAGAAATCTGTGTATAAATAAAGACATGTGTATTTAAGTAATACAAAGTATACGTTAAAAAATATAAATACAAAAACTGTCACAAACGTTTCTAAAAACCTCGCACCATCTGTCAGATATGTTCAATGGCAAAGAACTTTGANTATTCAATAGCGTACGTTTTAAAAGGCCATCCAACGTCAACTATCTTATTGCCGAATGCAAGCAAACGCTCGTATTGTTCGGCTAAATGCGTTCCTAGTTGTTTCCATTTTCAGCAGAACGTTGACAACCTTTGTCGCGACTGGAAAAAATAAATGAACAAACGTTAACCAACGATAAGTACCGGTATGTTTGTTGTACGTTTACTGGGGGTTTTGGCCGTTTTCAACAGTATCCTGTCATATTAAGGCGGGTCGCCAACTCACACTTTTGCTGGACTAGCTGGTTTATCAATAATTTGTGCACACACTTCTGTCAGAAGCTGACAACTGCCATATTTAAAACAGCGGTAGTGGGCGGAATGGACGTAGAAAGGATTTTAAGACCAATCACCGCCCAAGTTATGTGGCCGGGCCGGAACCCGTTATTATCGGATTTGTTGTCCAGCGCTTTGGTTTAATACCAGCACATTTATACATGTACATATAGATACTCTGACGAATACTCCTAAACAATAAATTAAAGGTTTATATGAATATATTGCAGCAACGCAAACATATATTGCATGTCAATACAATCGAACTTTAAGATTTATCCTTGGTTAGTGTACATGCTTGCTAACTCGACTTTAATAATACACAAATTATGTCACTGACCCTGAGAACAAGTGTGAATTAACCGTTGAATCTATGTTATACAATCAGAGTATGCACTTGCATTTAAACAATAAAGAAGCAACCCGTATATTTTATATAACACCTTGACGTTTAACCACGTGACGTCCAGCCCACAGTCAAAATATGTAAATCACTGTTGCAAAGCTATTGAAAATTACAAGATAATGAAGACCAAAACGCGTTAGGTTTAGCAAATAAACGTACGTACAATTCTTCATCACGAAGAAAAACTGTATTATGTTTTAGGAGCGTTATAAGTTTTACGAACGTTTGACGCTTTACAAATGGTACTTGAGCAAAACAATTGGGCCAAAGGGCGCTAAGTCACACTTTACGGTTCTAAACTGTTCTGAGCAAGTAAGAGTTATTATAGTTTCAATATAGGTATACATGTATATGGATATCCGACTGACAGCTTTGTTTTGTGTTTTCAAAGAAAACGAATAATTTTTCGAACAAGCCAAGCTATCATTTTTGTTCTGAACAAGTTTTATGATGATTTTGAAACCAATGTGACTTCTAGGGTCTTCGCAAGGTTTCATTATATCCTATAGAAACAATTAATTATAAACGTCGATATGTAATTGCAGATACAAAATCTTATCCAGAATAGTCCACATGTATCTCCGCCAACAAATGTTCGGGTAGCGTATCCCAACGATTGTGAAAAACGTTTAGCTTACATCTTAAACACGTAAAACATACTATGAGCTATATTTTGATGTTTTTACACAATGTTTACACAGAGCATATATTTTTTATTTCTCAGAATACCGCTAATAGAGTTGAGCCTTTACTCCGACACAGAAACAGATAATTCTACTGTTAACAACACACTCAAAAGTAGTGTGCATAATACTTTTTTAATGGACGTCAGCGTTAACTATGATTATAGTGTATGGACATGTACTTTATACCAGTTTTTGTTAAATTATAACTTATTTAAATGTGACACTTAATACCTCTCTCTGTCGATTGCATGTCCGTTTCTTGGGCAAGAAGATCTGTTTCTCCGATGTTTTTCACTGAAATAAATATGTTTGCGCATGTTGTGTTTCTTCAATATACATGTACTGATTATTTAACGATTCGCCTGTTATATTAACGTATGATTCTAGAATTGTTTTCGATTCACGTATTTCAATAAATATTGTGTTTTTATTGTCTAAACTAACACGTTTTGGTAATATCAAGTATCATTTAATCCCAGACTGGGTTAAAGAAAGTGCCACATAGTCAGTAAATTAGTATTGGGACTAAAACATACAACATTTTAATAACTGTGATGAAACGTCAAGTTTAACAGAGATGCTATCTTCCATTAGATGCACAAGACGTACATAAACAAGTTGTAAACAACCTATCTTGATTTAAATCAAAACTGTATCTGACGCTACAAACATCTGCGCAAAAAGTGTGTGATATTAAAAGCATAATATTTCTTTTATGACGAATATGAATCAGTTTGCCAGACACAATTACAGACGTCATTTTGAAAATTAATCTTAAAATAACTTATGCATAAATATTTTTTTTGTGTGTAAACGTATACTAAGAATTACTCAAAGTAAAAATCAGTCACTTGTCTGAAAAACTCGATATTCAGCCACATTTTAATTGTATCGAACTAAATGCCACGTCAAGTGAACAAATGTATAAAGTTCTGGCAAACTAAGAAGACCTTCATGGGGAAATGTATGTGGAATGTAATCAAGATTGACCAAACAAAAGAGAAATATAACAGATAAAGAATACAAAACGTAAATGCTTGGTTACCGGCAACGCATATAATTTTACATGGAAACCTTAACATTGTTATTTCAAACCCGAACTTGGTTTAGCTAAAATTCGTTAAACAGGTGTAGTAAAAGATGATATGAAGATGTTAAAATCAGTCTTTTGCCAAAATTGTTTACTTCCAAAGAGGAATATTTCTGCACACATTTCAGGTCTATAATGGGTCTTGACAGTAGCCACACATGATGACCTGGAAGTGCCGTGGCATGATTAAAACGACTATACGAATACGGGCCCCGATTGTAAACGAAACAAACACTTAATATCCAGTAGTTTTAAACAAATATTAACATAAGCTTTATGTCATCATTAGCGAATGCGTTATATATCTTGAACTATTTGGTTCTAAGTGGACTTATATGTAATTCAAGTTTTTGGCACAAAGATCTGTTTACCTCTGGTAAGCTCAGAAATGTCTGCATCTCTTTCAAACACCATTGAATGTTGGTCCTCTACGTTTTGTAGAAGAGAGAAACAACTTCTGAATTCCGTTCGAATGGATCGGATATGTATGTCCTCAGCTGCAATACATAAACATATATAACAACGTTCAACATGGTTCAACCTGGTTATTTCTCTATATCCTATCCAAATGGTGTTTGATGTTGGTAAAGTTGTCGTGACATAGAGTTAGTAATAAGTTAGATAAACAGTGCAATGAACGCTGATCAATATTCAATAAGAAGACTCATTCAAGTTACGCGAATTATAACAAGGGACACTCTAGTTAATGTATCGTTGCTTATAAAGGCGTGAACTATTAGTAAGTGTCAGGTACCATGACCAAAAGATAAAGTAGGTAACTAAACACTTCTTCTTCAGTTAACTGGTTTACTAAAAATATTTTTTTAAACTGAACGCATACTCCTAAAATATCGGTCATAACGTTAATATAATATGTATAACATTAATGTCACTTTACGTTGATTATATATGCTCGCCTCCATCGAGTTCTAAACCTTAATGTTGACGATTGATGAAACATGCAGGGCGGCAGACAAAAGCCAATCGGGAAAGCGCTCAATGAGCCCATGCAGTTTTAAGACGGGTGGGTAATATGTGGCAAACACTTTCAATATTGCCTGATACATGATGAAGTGGTAATCCAGAAAAGACGATCGGACAGACAAAAGCCTCTTGTTTTGCATTGGCATCAAAATTGCCACGCACTGCCTATTGGAAAACACAAAACAATAACATTCAAACAAGACTAAATTACTTTGAATATATGCGATGTTTTCATATAAGCAGATGCTTTTGAGTAATATCCGAATAAGAATAAAAATATTTCAACATTCAATCAGTTGTTTATGACAGAAAGTTTGGCATAATATATTTTCTTCCGACCATATATACGTTGTAAAGCGGACTTGAAACATTGGGTAGAGGACACCCACGAATAAAGTATGTTTAGTTCATCACAATTGGCATTGGTCTGGACGTAAGCTAGATGGCATTCATTATAACCAGTTCAACTAAAACTCATCAAACTATGTTTGTTTTAAGTTAAAAAAAAAACTCGTATATGTACCATTCACAATGGATCCGGATGGCCCATGCATGACAAATTGGCATTGGTCTGGACGTAAGCTAGATGGCATTCGTTATAACCTGTTCAACTAAAACTCATCAAACTATTTTTGTTTTAAGTTAAAAAAAACTTATATATGTACCATTTACAAGGATCCGGATGGCCCGTGCTATCAGCTGATTGCCCTGCATCGTGGTCAGTGCCAGAACTTGATCCCATACACGAGTTAATTCCCTTGCAGTTATGCTGTTGCGTCTTTCATATTGCAAATCTATCACCGGTGCTAAATTGGACAAGTAATGATTTTTTTCCATAGTTTGGCATGGGACAATTGGCATACATATAAATTATAACAAAACTAAACAAGTATAGTTTCTATTCAAAATAAAATGAATAATTTGCCTGACTAAAGGTCTGAAAAGGAAACGTAGTGTAATTATTTAAATACCGTTAGTTTTTGTTAAAAAGATCATTGTCAACGTGTTATAAAGTTATGTACAGAAAACCTTCTCCTCCTTACTTAACTTCGTGTGCCTTTTTTTACCATTATGTCATATAAACATGTTGTTCATGTATATACCTCTAAAAAGAACACTTTTTTCTAAAGAGACACTACCTGCACTGTAAACATTATATAATAACACATATACAAAATAAATACAATTTTCTTTCAATTGAGTGAATAGAAACTTACGTCTACCACCATGAGCAATCATCAGTGCCTGAGTCCTTGACCGATCTCCGTGCAAACGGACCACATCTAAACTACGGTCCGACATGACATCTGACACGTGGAATGATACTGCACAGCAGACAAAAGTACATAACATTTAATATATCTACGGATAGTCATGTGACTAAATAAGACAAAGTCATAGTGCAGTATACAAACAAGCATTGAACGAAAACTGTCTACTGGTCAATAGGTACTGGTATAATAGAAATGGTTAAGTCATGTGACCACAGTGAATACAGTGTTTCATTGAAAAAAATCCAATCTTGGCATAGTATGTTTTAATAAAAAAAAGTATTACAGCTCATAATTATATGACTTTTTATAAGTCCAAACTAAAAAAATTCAGACAAGTTTCATACATATAATTTCTGGCAATCGATATGGGGTATTGGTATTAAGTTAAATTACACAAATGATAATCAGTTGCATGAATTCAAAAAAGCGAGTTCATACCCCATTTACTTTCTGTATACATTACACAATATAATTTCATCTTCGAGTGTTCATGTCTGTGAAAAGTTAACCTAATTCGTTTCTTCATAATAGGGGATGGTGGTAGATAAACCAACCAAACATAGGGTCAATGTGGTTCTGCACACATAACTAAAGCTTAATTAAGAATAATTTGCAAAGCAAGCAAAAATTGATAAAAATGGCGGAAATCAGCTTAATCGATTAAATTTACATGTAACCTTGTATTTGCATAGGGCTTTAACGGATATCTTAATTATCCGCAAAACAATCTGACCCGTTTAAAGATACTCATGTACCGATCCATCTTTCAAACGGCGTGTTGAAAATCCAAGAGGCTCGCAAAACACCTTACCGGCCATTGGCACAGGGGGGGGGGGTGAAGCGTAACAACCAAATGCTAATGGACGCCATGTGTTACATTGATTCAGAACCAGCCGGACCAGAACCTGTAGCAGATTGCTAAAGCACTACGTGCCTCCCGCATGTGTAGTACCATGGGTCATGCGTGAATGTGACCGCCACGAGGCCTTGGACTTCAAGAAGTACCGATGCCCACCATGCTAACCCTGTCTTGTCTATGTCTATTTCAGAGAAGAGACAAGGCAGCCATATCATCATTTTAGTGATGTAGTCTACGGGTCTCGACTACTCCGCCCCCTATGCGGAGGATTTTGCACTACCAAGAGGAGCGTCAAGTTATGCTCCTCCATTGTAGGGACTTAGACATTGCCGTGAATGGCAGGAAGTCCACGTGTGCCACCTTTCAATCTTGGCGGAGATTGTGGACGTAACCAACGGATCCACCATCACTGCTTACCTTGGCCCACGGAAGTTTTCCGTGCATTCACGGACGCCTCTTCAAACACGTACGTGGGGTACAATCACAGTATCGGTAATTTGACTGAGGCGGCCAAGCTGGCGCTACGGATTATACCGTAGGACAGACTGTTGATATATACGCCGTACTTAAGTGGTCCAAGTATGCATCCATGTTCGTTCCCGGCGATCGTTGGGCCGTCGGCGCGTTATGTCGTATTCATCCGGAATGAGAACCTTAGGGACGTCCTGGTCGCCACTGTGGCCAACGCCCGTGCGCTAAACCGGTTGGCATTTTAAGAGATGGGCGATGCTGCAAACGCAGTCGAGCGGGGGCGCTACAATGACCTCCTAACTCACAGAGGGCGACGCGAGATACGCATTCGGCTTTAACGCCACTACATGATCTTAGGTTCAAAAGCGTAAGACTCGACAGTCGCAGTCGGGCATGGACGCCATTGCATGATATCCTGTTATAAAGAGATCGACGCGGCGAGAGAAGTTGAGCGTGGAGGCCACTTGAAAATGTCTCCGATCCAGAGATTCCGCACCGTGTGCCAGTCTGCGTTGGAACTCGTTTAGGCAGGCCTTTGCTGCAATCTGGGCTCTGCGCAAGGCATACGTTCTGATAAGTACTCCCGTTAAAACAATTCTGGAGAAAAATGCATTCGACTGACTTGTATGTCCGTAGCTCTGTCGTGACTGTCCGGGACAGTCCGCGTGGGCGCCTTGTTCATGGCGTGTTGCTGCCGGGTTGGTTCGTGTGGATGTCGTGTTGTCATCGGAGTGATGGTCTTTGGAAGACCGTCGACGCTCAAAAATCCCAAAAGGCCACGGATCGTCCCGGTTCTTGATCCGGGGGGATCCGGGACCGTCGTGTCCCCCCGGATCAAGAACCTCCCACATGACCAAGTTTATATCGTGATTTGTATAAGTCCTCGAATACAGTAATTCGGGGTGTTATTTAATTGAACATGGGCCCATTAGGAGGTTACATCACTGTCCTACGAGAAAATTATGCAAATTTGTTAAAACAGTCCGTGACTCGAACCCGGGACACCTCGTTACCAGGGCGAGTGCTCTTCCGACAGAGCTAACCGGGCCATCACAAAACCTCTCCCACTTACATGGCCAAGTTAATACCGTGACATACATTCCACTCGAATATGAATAAATATTCCACGTTCTCACCGTGGCGGCTTGTGTTCGATTGCCCGCTTCTGCGCTTGGGAACTATACACAACATCAACTGCATGACACAATGAATACAGTGGCAGGATGAAACAAGATTTATAAATCATTATAACATGTTTGAATTTTAATAAACTTAATAATATCATAAAACATTTAAACACATGTATTAACATTTTATAGATTATTCTACTAATAGTAGATGGTTAACACATTTATCCAGTGCGCTTTCGTTAATCCACTGCGCCTTCAGATCCATTACCGAATTCGCGTGCTTTCGGTAAATCTACCGACTGGGAATATCAAAACCTGCTTGCTCTCACTTCCGTTTTATGAATGAAATTCCATTTTGANCAGAATTCATGCATTAACGGATCAGTTGTAGCCATAACGGATCACGTGATAGAAACCACTCCGGGGGCATCTAACACGCTATTTGAACTGTCGAAACATGAACTGTGTTGTTTACAATGACCAAATTACATTGCCAGTTATAAATTATAATTCCCTTTTTTTGTTATTAATTTGTTTCTATATGTGATCTTGTATCTACACTTTACGCATGGTGTTCTTGTGTGAATTACCTGTTGAAAATCCTCAATAGATCGGAAAGATATGGGCATCTTATAAAGCATGTAAATTGTTTAAATCATATCTAATCAACGATATTGAACATGGAACATAAATAAAACATTTAGATTGAGATCATTTACTGTGATAATCAACAAGATTTGCATATATTTTAATATAATATATTATCAATTATCATAAACACTTTCACATCTGTTACAAATATAAAAAAGATCCTTAAGGAAATTCGATTTTAAATAATTAATGTTCTTAAAATACAAAAATATATTAACACACATGTAAAATATGAGACAATCCAATGTATACATTATAAACAGTTTTTGTTGTTAAGAATTACAAGGTATATTACTATTTTATACGTATTTACTATGCGCACACACTAAATGGATCATATATACATGTGATTGCGTCGCTTCATTAAAATATATTGAAGGGTTCTAGAACTTGGTTTAATGATGCGATCATCGGACAGCAAGAAGTTTATTTTCTCTCGTGGGTGCAAAGACCTATCAATAAAAATATATTTATAGGTCTTTGGTGGGTGTAATGCATTAAAATTTGGATTTACCAAAAGAGCACTTTCTGGTAAAGTGGCATAATTATGGATGCATAAGCAGAAAGGTGACAACCTGTTTAGAGTTTAAACGTCCGTAAAATCTAAGTCATTCCACTTAATCACGCTATTGTTATTTGCATATTTATTTTAACAAATGCCATGTAGTATGTTTTATAACGTATATTAAATGAACACATATCTACTCAAACAACGTTAAAGGGCTTACCGTTTAAGGTGGATTTCCAATTCAATTCCGCTGTCGGAAACAATAAAAAACTGCACCCGTTGTATTTTTTTTTTAATTTGTATTATTCGGGTTTTTGTAATATTCCGATATTCAAGGTAGACTTATGACAGATTAAGATATTTTTTAAGGTATAGCCTTTTACAACAATGATTTTAAATCAAGTTTTCGCGTGATCGTTGTGTTAATAACCACCTCTATCGTCTGCGTATTTGTGTATATACTTTTTTTACTGAAGCGCGAATTTCATTATTTGGTAGTAGAGGGGCGGAGCGTATTATTGCTATCGACCAATCGCATTCCGTTGCTGGGCACTTACACGCTTAGCGATACGAGCGTCATAGTGACGTATGAGCAAATTACTATGCATCGTAAAGTGGGTCAGTGATTCGATAAAGTTAAAACATCAGAACATCGCTGAAACACGCAACACGGATTAACAGTTTCGCAATGCGCATGCGCAAAACCAACTTGCCTTGAAGAGTTACTCCGCCTGAAATTGCGAGTAAAAATATTGTTGCCCGCCATTGTTAGATCTTGTTATGGCTTTTTAACATGTTGCGTTCAAAACTGCTCTAAAGGGGCATACTGGTTAAATAAATGGAAGAAACAACTGTGTGACCTCTGTGGATGTTTGCACAAAGAGAGAGACTGTAAATGCGATCCGCCATTCAGGTAATAAACGATTAACTTGATCATTAAGAGCTGATGCACCGTTTTTAGAAAATGTGGGTGGGGTACGATTTCTACGCATTTTCAGGCATATTATAGAATAGGCAGTCATTTAATTAGGTGCTTTAATCTCACATATTTTACAATATAGATAAAGCACGTTCATTAAACAGCAGAAGTATGACTATGTCGCCATATTACACAGTGATTTGCTCGTACGTAAACAGTTGNTTCAATTGCATTTAAGCAGACATTATCCCTAAAAACGGCAAAGCGGAATAAACCCCCTTTGCCATTTTGCATACACATGATTTCATTATGGAAGGGGGTTTGTTCCGCTATGGAAGGGGGTTTATTCCGCATATGCAAAACTAGCGAGGGGGTTTCTTCCGCGTATGCAAACTTTGAAAGGGGGTTTCTTCCGCTATGCCGTTTTTAGGGAAGGGGGTTTCTTCCGGAGGGGGTTTCTTCCGTACACCGTATTTTGTTGATATATACAATGTAAAATAATTTTTTATCAAAAATAGGAATATTAATCAGTTTTAACTTTTACACAGAGAAATAATATGTGTTTTCAATCGTAATACAGTGAACACATTTATTCGCAATGTGCACACAGAAATTCAGTGTCCCTTCGTATAACTCTGACATTTGAACATAATTTCAAATGTGTCCAATGTGGACATTTGTCACACTTTCCCCATGTCACCAATGTAATGTAGGGGAACTTGTCAATGTCTGCTGGCTCAAACCTACTGCAAACACAACATGTTCCAGAGTCAGCCTCAATGTCCTCATCACTGTTGGCATCCTCATGAGGACTAAATATGGGCACATGTTGTTTGCTGAGTCCAGATGTACTTTATCTTCAGTAGTAAGTGGTACTACATTTTTGTTTGCTGCGACTGTTAGTTGCTGTACTTTTTTTTTGTGCATCAAGTTGTCTGTGATTTTGAATGGAGGCACAAATCGTTTGGGTTTCGGCTTCAATGCTTTTGTTATCGGCCCTTTGGCGAAGAAATCAACAGCTGGGGACTCAGATTCATGTGGTGCATCAACTGCATTCTGCATCTGGATTAGTGTAGTAGTTGGTAGTAGTTGGTGTAGTAGTTTCTGCATTTTGTATGGTTGATTCGGATGCAACGTCAGGTTCACGAAATACTGTTGAGGGAGCTATCTTGGAGTCATCTATTGCCGATTTGTTGAATGGAGAAATTCGGTCTTCTTAAAGGCTGAGGTTAAATTCTCTGGAGAAAGGGCTTTGATGTCAGTTCGGCAATGTTGTATTTGGTTATGTTTAAGCCAGGATTTAACTTCATGAAGCGCTGACACTCCTGATAGTAGATATTTTTGAAAGGCCCGAAAATGCCTACATCCAGGGGCTGGGTTAAATGACTCGAGTGTGGTGGCAGAATGAAAAGGATGATATTATTCGCTTTTGCCCATTCAGCCAATGTTAACGAAATGTGAGAACAGTGGCCATCATAGAATATTAGTGTTGGATATTCGCTGTCTGTTGGAACATAAGAAATGAAATGTTTCGTCAGGTAGTTCAGAAACACCAATGTATTTGACCATACAGACTTTGACATCTCCCCTGCTGACCCTGGGCATGCACCTTTTATAAAGTCATCATTCCAACGAACTCCTGGGAAGACATAATACGGTGGCACACTTTGGCCAGCATCATTTCCAGCTGCAATGACGGTAACTGTCGATGACCGTGCAGATGTTATATTTTGGGGAACAGTGTCCTTGTTACATATGATTTTTGGTGGGGTGTGTTCACTGGTCACACCAGATTCGTCAATATTGAAGTTTTTTTTTTTTTTATATAATTATGTTGTCTGTGAGTACATTGAAAAGTTCATCATAATATTTATTGAGTGTTTTTCTTGACGTTTTTGCTCTGGCTAGATCTAGTTTTTGAGGATTTGAGTTTAGGCCATCTTTTACAAAAGCCGTAGAACCAGTCGTCACATAGGCTTTTTTGGTCTGGTTTCATGGCTTTTCCCAAGGACTTGACAAAAGCTTTCCCCATATACTGTACCGATTTTTTTGAGTACCCAAACCCAATATCTGCCATATAGGCAATATGGTTGTACAGCTTTTGTTCTTTTTCCATCGTGAAAATGGTCTTGTGTCCTCCTTTAGCTTCTTTATCAACACGACCTTTTATCCTGTCCCTAAGGGTCATTTCAGGTACAGAGTACATCCTTGCGGCTCTGTACGAAGAGACCCCCGCCTAAAGAAGCCTCAAACGCCCTCTGCAGGTTTTCTGTCGTACAGCAGTCACCGTTTTTTTGGTGGAGGTTCCTGAAAAAAATAAAAAATTATAAGTTCAAATTCTTAAATATTGCCATGCAAACAAAAATCAATTCTAAAATTTGCAAAAAAAAATATTGCTTAAATATGCATTCAATATTAAAATAGATTTGACACCTATGCGCTTCCGTAGTTTTTATTTTACAGAAACAGAAATGACGTATCTGTCAAACTAAACAGACGACCGCAAACTGTCAAAAGTATGTTTAGCAAAATAAACACTTTTTTAAGACAAAATGTGCACAAAAAAGGTGAAATCAATTAGAAAATCATTTCCGATAGATAAATAAAGCAACTTACCACCACTCAGAACATTTTTTCGCTGGAAATACGACAACAACAAAACGAAAGTACAGAGTAACTAGTGTAAACAACCGGTAGGTGACAGTGATATCGAAATATAACGAGTTATAAAAATAGCGCGATACAGTGAATGCCGCGATACAGTGAGGTCAGAGTATACATGTCCGAAAATAATCACACAGGCAGCAGTATCCTAAATTT
>VMBQ01010475.1:0-26103 GCA_007657795.1 Dreissena rostriformis | reverse complement strand
ATCTGCTCAACAGATAACGACATTTATCTTGACGATAATTACATTCATTATTTGAACATAATTTTACTGTGATAATGCCACATCTGGTCAACATATAACGACGTTTATCTTGACGATAATTACATTCATTATTTGAACATAATTTTACTGTCATACTGCCACATCTGCTCAACATATAACGCCACTTAACCTGACGATAATAACATTCATTATTTGCAAAGAGTGTTTGCTGAGGTACATACGAATATGCTCAAAGATAACGATATTTTAATTGACGTTAATTGTTACGATGTTTTAGGTTTATTGAAGTGCTTCAGACACGTAGTCTTAATTGCAGGGTGATGCTTCTATACTTGTATACTATACCATTCTAACTAATGGTGCGAGTGTTCGGATTTACTTTCATTGAGATTNTCTGGTCAACATATAACGACATTTATCTTGACGATAATTACATTCATTATTTGAACATAATTTTACTGTGATACTGCCACATCTGGTCAACATATAACGACATTTATCTTGACGATAATTACATTCATTATTTGAACATAATTTTACTGTGATACTGCCACATCTGGTCAACATATAACGACATTTATCTTGACGATAATTACATTCATTATTTGAACATAATTTTACTGTGATACTGCCACATCTGGTCAACATATAACGACATTTATCTTGACGATAATTACATTCATTATTTGAACATAATTTTACTGTGATACTGCCACATCTGGTCAACATATAACGACATTTATCTTGACGATAATTACATTCATTATTTGAACATATTTTTACTGTGATACCGCCCCATCTGCTCAACAGATAACGACATTTATCTTGACGATAATTACATTCATTATTTAAACATAATTTTGCTGTGATACTGCCACATCTGGTCAACATATAACGCCACTTTACCTGACGATAATAACATTCATTATTTGCCAAGATTGTTTGCTGAGGTACATACGAATATGCTCAAAGATAACGACATTTAAATTGACGCTAATTGCAGTCATTAGTTTCAAATATTGATAACTGAGATACAGACATACCTGCTCAACAAATAACGACATTTAAATTGACGCTAATTGCATTCATTAGGTATACATATTGTTTACTGAGATACAGACATACCTGCTCAACAAATAACGACATTTAAATTGACGCTAATTGCAGTCATTAGTTTCACATATTGTTTACTGAGATACAGACATACCTGCTCAACAGATAACGACATTTAAATTGACGCTCATTGCATTCATTAGGTTAACAGATTGTTTACTGATATACAGACATACCTGCTCAACATTTAAAGTGACGCTTATTGCATTCATATGTTTCACAGATTGTTTACTGAAACACGGACCCATCTTCTCAACAGATAAATAATAATCAGTATATAATAACTGACATTAACGAAAGAGCATAATTATAATGTTCGATTCTGTTAATTTCTTTTCAAATATGAATTTTCTTGTTCGACAAGCCTGCTGGCAACCATGAAAAAAAAACATGCTTCTGGCAAACCAGCAATTCAAACAAGATACTTGATTTTCATTGCGTTTCACATTACACACAATTTTCATTTGAGCCTTGCTTTGGGAAAAACGAACTTAATGCATTCTGCGCATAGTCTGCACCGGCTAATCAGGGACGAACTTTCCGCTTTTATTATATTTTTCATTTACAGGAAGTCTATTCCAGTTTACGCGGAAAATGTCGTCATTGATTAGCCTATGCGGACTGCAAAGGCGTTTGTGACGCTATCAAAACGCTAATAACACTATAACGGCGCTAATGACAATATCACAGCGCTAATGACAATAACATAGCGCTTATGACACTATCAGGGCTCTTATGACAATATCACAGCGCTAACGACACTATTACGAAACTAATGACAATATCACAATGCTTATGATAATATCACAGTGCCTATGACGCTATCACGACGCTAATGACAATATTACATCGATGATGACAATATTACAGAGCTAATGAAAATATCACAGCGGTAATGAAAATATAACAACGCTATTGACAATATCTCAGCGCTAATGGCAATATCACATCGCTAATATCAATATAACGGCGCTTATTACACTATCACAGCGCTAATGACACAATCAAAGCACTAATGACAATATCACAGCGCTTGTGCCACGATCAAGGCGCTTATGCCAATATCACAGCCCTAATGCATATTTCACAAAGCTTATGGCAATATAACAGCGCTAATTCCAATATCACAGCGCTTATGACAATATCACATTGTTAGTGGCACGTTGACAGCGCTAATGTCACTATCACGGCGGAAATGTCACTATCACAGCACTTATGATAATATTACAGCGCTTATGGTTCTTTCATGGCGCTAATGACATTATAACGATGCTTATGACACTATCACAGCGATAATGACAATATCACAGCGCTAATGACACTATCAAAGCGCTAATGACAATATTACTGCGCTAATGACACTATCACAGCACTAATGACAATGTTACAGCGCTTATTCTTCTATCATGGCGCTAATGATAATATCACGGCGCTAATGACACTATCACAGCGCTAATGACACTATTAAAGCGCTCATGACAATATCACACCGCTTATAACAATATAACAGCGCTAATGATAATATTACAGCTCTGCTTTCGATATTACAGCGCTAATGACACTATCTTGCCGCAAATGACAATATCAGAGCGCCAATGAAAATATCTCAGCGCTAACGCTTCTTTCACGGCAATAATGAAAATATCACAGCGATAATGAAACTATCCGAGCGCCTATGACAATATCAAAGCGCAAATGACAATATCACAGCGTTAATAACAACATTAAGGCGCTAATGTTAATATGAGATGCTTATGACAATATCACGGCCTTTATGACACTAAGACAGCCTTAATGACACTATCAGAGCACGTATGACAATATCACAGCGCTTATGACAATATCACAGCGCTAATGACAATAGCACAGCGCAATTTCAATATCACAGTGCTAATGACAATATTACAACTCAAATGGCAATATCACAGCGCTAATGGCACTTTCACGGCGCTAATGTCAATATAACAGCGCTAATGCCAATATCACATCGCTAATGACAATATAACAGAGCTAATGACACTTTTATACGATAATTACAATATCACGGCGCTAATGACAATATTACAGCGCTAATGCTTCTATTATGGCGCTTATGATAATATCAGGGCGCTAATTGCTCTAATTAAACTATCACGGCGCTAATTCCTATATCACAGCACTTATTACAATATAACAGCGCTACTGACAATAACACAGCGCTTATGTTTATATCATGGAGCTAATGACAATATCACAGCGATGATGACAATAGTACAGCGCTAATGACAATATCACAGCGCTAATGACACTATAACGCCGCTAAAGACAATATAACATGGCTAATTACACTATCACAGTGCTAATGCCGACATCACATCGCTAATTACACTATAACTGCAATAATGACACTATCAAAGCTCTAATGACAATGTAACAGCGCAAATGCTTCTATCATGGCGCGAATGATAATATCACGGTACGCTAATGACACTATCACGACGCTAATTTCAATATCACATCGCTTATTACAATATAACTGCGCTATGAAACTATCACAGCGCTAATGACAATATCACAACGCTCATGCTTCTTTCATGGCGACAATGACAACATCAAAGCGTTAATGACAATAGTACAGCGCTAATGATAATATCACAGCGCTTATGACACTATCACGGCGCAAATGACAATATCACATCGCTAATGACAATATCACAGTGATTATGACAGTATCACTGTGCTAATGACATTATCACTTCGCTAAAGACAATATAACAGCGGTAATGACACTATTATAGCTCAAATGACAAAACTACATCGCTTATGACAATATCACATTGCGTATGGCAATATTACAGCGCTAATGACAATATCACATCGCTAATGCCACTATCATGGCGCTAATGATAATATCATTGCGCTAATAGACACTATTACAGCGCTTATGTCAATATTACAGCGCTAATGACAATATCATGACGCTTATAACAATATAACCGCGTAAATGACAATATTACAGCGCTAATGACAATCTCACGGCGCTAATGAAACTATTACAGTGGTAGTGACAATATCACAGCGCTTTGGACAATATCACAGCGCTAATGACATACCACATCGCTAATAAAACAATTAAAGCGCTAATAACAAAATAACAGCGCAAATGACAATATCACGGCGCTATTGACAATTAAACAACGCTAATGACACTATCATGGCGCTAATGATAATATCGCATTGCTGATGACAATATATCAGCGCTTATGACAATATCACGGCCTTTATGGCACTTTCACAGCGCTAATGCTTTTATCATGGCGATAATGACAATATTTCGGCGTTCGTGACACTTTCACAGCGCTTATGACAATATCACATCGAAAATGAAAATATCATAGCGCTAATGACAGTATCACAGTGCTACTGACATTATCACTGCGCTAAAGACAATATCAGAGCCCTTATGACAATATTACAGCGCTGATAGAAATAGTTCAGCGCTAATGACAATATAACATCGCTAATGACACTATCACTGCGCTAATGACAATATCACATCGTTTATGAATATATCACAACACTGATGACAGTACCACAGTGCTAATGACATTATATCGGTGCTAAAGACAATATTACAGCGCTAATGATAATATCAGAGAGCTTATGACAATAATACCGCGATAATGACACAATCACATCGCTAATGACTCTATCATTGCGCTTATGAAAATATCACATCGCTTATGAATATATCACATAACTAATGGCAGTACCACAGTGCTTAAGACAATATCGCAACGCTAATGACAATATAACAGCGGTAATGACAATATAACAGCGCTAATGACACTTTCACGGCGTTTATGACAATATCACTGCGCTAATAGACACTTTTACAGCGCTAATGGCAATATAAAACACGCAGCTCTAATGACAGTAACATACCGCTAATTACACTACCATTGCGCTTATAGCAATATCACCGCGTTAATGCCAATAAGACAGCACTTATGAGAATATCACTGAGATAATGACAATATTTCTTTGCAAATGACACAATTACAGCGCTTATAACAAAATCACAGGGCTATTCACGCTTTCGAAGAGCTAATGACACTATCACATTGCTAATGACAACATCTAAGCGCTTATGAGAAAATAACAGCGCTTATGA
Source organism: Dreissena rostriformis (assembly GCA_007657795.1). Taxonomy (NCBI): domain Eukaryota; kingdom Metazoa; phylum Mollusca; class Bivalvia; order Myida; family Dreissenidae; genus Dreissena; species Dreissena rostriformis. The sequence goes on along the minus strand of VMBQ01010475.1, from coordinate 20,816 downwards.
CACTATAACGGGGTTTATAACAATATCCCCGCGTGAATTATGATATTACAGCGCTAATGACAATCACACTGCGCTAATATTACAATTTTAGCTCTAATGACAATATCACAGCGCTAATGACAATATCAAAGCGCTTACGACAACATCACGGCGCTAATGAAACAAAATCACAGCGCTAATGACACTATCACCGCTCTAATGAAAATATTACAGCGCTAGTGACAATATCAAAGCGCTTATGACACTATCAGAGCGCTATTGACACCATCACGGCGCTTATGACAATTTCACTTCGCTAATGTAACTATCACAACGCTTATGGCTCTATCACAGTAATAATGGCATTATCACGGCACTTATGCTAATGTCACTATTACAGCGCTCATGACAATATTACAATACTTATTACAAAAGCAACGCTCTTATTACAATGGCAAAGCGCTTATTACAATAGCAAAGCGCTGATGACAAAAGAAAGCGCTTATTACTATAGCAATTCGCTAATGATAATTGCAAAGCGCTTATGACAATATCAAAGCGCTTATTACAATAGCAAAGATCTAATGACGATATAAAAAGCGAATATTAAGATAGAAAAACGTTTATTACAACAGCAAAGCGCTTATTACAATAGAAAAGCGCTTATTACAATAGCAAAGCGCTTATTACAACTGCAAAGTGCTTATGGCAATAGCAAAACATGTATTACAATAGCAAAGTGATAATAACAATAGTATAGCGCTTATGATAATTGCTAAGTGCTTATAACAATAACAAAATTCAATTGGCAATAGCAAATCGCTTATTTCAATAGCAAAGCGCTTATTACAATAGCAAAGCGCTTATCACAATAGCAAAGCGCTTATAACAATAGCGAAGCGATTATGACATAAGCAAACAGATTATTACAATAACAAAGCACAAAAGACAATAGCAAAGCGGTTATTACAATAGCAAAGCGCTGATGACAATAGCGAATCGCTTATTACAATAGAAAAGCGCTTATTACAATATCATAGAGCTTATTGCAATTGCAAAGCGCTCATGACAGTAGCAAAGCGCTTATTACAATAACAAAGCACACATGACAACAGCAAAGCGCTTATTACAATAGCAAACGCTAATGACAATAGCAAATCGCTTATTACAATAGACAAGCGCTTATTACAATATCAAAGAGCTAATAACAATAGCAAAGCGCTAATGACAATAGCAAAGCGCTTTTTACAATAGCAAATCCAATGACAATAACAAAGCGCTTATGACAATAGCAAAACACTTATGGCAATGGCAAAGCGCTTTTGACAATAACAAAACATTTTTTACAATAGCAAAGCGCGTATGACAATAGCAAAGCGCGTATGACAATAGCAAAGCGCTTATGACAATAGCAAAGCGCTTATGATAATAGCAACGCGCTTGTGATAATAACATAGCTCTTCTAAAAATAGCAAAGCGCTTATTACCACAGTTAAGCACAAATGACAATAGCAAAACGCTTATAAAAATATCAAAGCGCTTATGAAAATAGCAAAGCTTTTATGACAAAAGCAAAGCGCTTTTGACAATAGCAAAGCGCTTATAACAATAGCAAAGCTCTAATTACAATAGCAAAGCGCTAATGACAAAAGCAAAGTGCTTATGACAAACGAAAAGCGGTTATAACAATAGCAAAGCGCTAATGACAATAGCAAAGCGCTTATTACTATCGCAATGCGCTTATGACAATAGCAAAGCGCTTATGACAAAAGCAAATCGCAAATGACAATAGCAGAGCGCTTATTACAATAGCAAAGCGCTTATAACAACAGCAACGAGCTAATGACAACAGCAAAACGCTTATTACAATAGCAAAGCTCTAAAGACAATAGCAAAGCGCTTATTAAATTAGCAGAACGCTTTTGACGATAGCAAAGCGCTAATGACAATAGCAAAGCGCTAATGACAACAGCAAAGCGCTTATGAAAATAGCAAAGTGCTTATAATAATAAAGAGTTGTTTTTTTTCAGTAGCAAAGCGCTTATGACATACAAGAAGCGCTAATGAGAAAAGCCTGGCGATTATGACAATAGCACAGCTCAAATGAAAATAACAAAGCGCTTATGACAATTTCAGAGCGCTTACTACAAAAGAAAAGCGTTTATGACAATAGCAAAGCGCTTATTACAATAGCAAAGCGCATATAACTATAGCAAAGTGCTTATTACAATAGCAAAGCGCTAAACACAAAAGTAAAGCGCTTGTTTACAATAGTGAAGCGCTTGTTACAATAAAAAAGCGCTAATGACAATAGCAAAGCGCTTATTACAATAGTAAAGCTCTATTTTTAATTGCAAAGCGCGTATAAGCGTAACTAGGTGGTGGGGTGTGTACATCAAATTTCAATTTGTGAAAAGGCGTGAGAGATTGCCTAATCGGTGAATTGCAGAAGAAGCTTTGTGTCTTGTGTTGGTTTATGGCATTAGGAAGTATGGGGACAATTCATAATTCGTGTACCATTCACACAGTTTGCGATGATGTCGGTCATATATGTCCATCCTTTGAACTGGCTATGATTCTATCAAACTAGGACCTGCGCAAACTTCGAAACTTGGACGATAACACTTTGTAACGGAGCTCCTGTTTTACATAGTTCTTTGTTGGCCTAACACTTGAACATTACCAAGCTCTTTGTTCACCACTTTCTCCAATCATTCCTCTGCAATATCTGACTCGTGCTGTCTTGCAGGAGGCAAAGTTTGACAAGAGTAACCAGCACGAAAGCGGTATCGACATGAGTGACCACCCAAACAGTGGCGGCTCCTCAACGCGTAGATCCCCCAGCATGGAAAACAAGCTGATAGCAACCGGGCTGGAGAGAATCAGTGAGAAGGGAATATAAGGGGACAAAAAGGCGGATAGTCTTAAACCACATGCAGGCTAAGGTAGGCAACTCACACTTATGTGGTCTTCAGTACTTTAATTGATATAGGTAGAATATGAAACTAACAGGGTAACTTATGCGATAAGTCTATTAATGTCTAAAATACAGCGGAATGTGGTCCTACTTCGTCATTGGGAAGGTATATGATGATCAACACATCACCATCTTTCGGCTGAGTGTACATGATGCAGTGGTTTTAATGAAACCATCTAATAATGGTTTAAGATAGTGAACAAAAACAAGTTAATTTCAGAACAATATTTTAAATGCCGTTCATGTGTCAACAATATTCTTAAACAGACATGTATATTGTAGACCCTAAACCTCAAGACTCATTCTTGTGAATCGAATTAAATAATTTTAATTCGGGCTACTGACGAAATGTATGGTAAATTTACTTATGCCCGAATATTTATCTGTCACTCATCCTATAGCGTCGTAGGGACGCAGATTCCGCAGCCCTATCGACCAAGGACGCTGCTTCAAGTGAAGGCACGTTCCTCTACCAGACACAGAACTTTCTCTACGTCGATGACCCATTCACGGCCAGGCTATCACGTAATTGAGTTTTTTAATCTATAGTATCAAGTAATAGATTCTTTAGCAGTTCGATGTATGCTTTAGGCCTCAAAAGCATTCGTGTCAATTGCGGGTGAAACATCTTCCTGGTATATAGAATGAATTTATGTATAGACTATAGATTTAAGTTTATTTAAATGTGCCCCATGTTTGCCAAGAAACAAAAACTATTTTTTATTATGTATGATAACTCCGGATATTTTATTACAAAAAAAAAGTTGTCACAATATTTTTTATAATGCATTGTTAACACGTTATAAAGAGGTATATACATCTAAACAGTTAAACGTACAAAAAAGCCGTGTACCAGATTGGACTGGCTGAACAATTATTGACAAACATTAATATTTCTGAGACTAACGCGTTAAGAACGTGTGACCTTAGGGTTAATAGCCAAGTAGCTAACCATTTGTACCAACTATATATTACATAAAAGTTGTATTTATCTAACACTATTTTTTTTAATTAACAGATCCTGTATAATGTATACGTAAGAAAGTGCCATCAGTCTTTTCGCTGCCATGTGACGTAGTCTTCGAGATGACGTAATGTTCCGGCCGAAAACTCCTATTTACCAACCCGGTTACCACAATATCGATTGATAGTTTATGTGTTTGTTTGTTATACATTGCATCACAATAAACAGTTAACTTGATAAAAACAAATTGGCCTCGCTCTGTTAAAAGGGGGTTTACTGCATGTGTGTAAAGTGTCGTCCCAGATTAGCCTGTTTAGTCCGCAAATGCTAATCAGGAAAGACACTTTCCGTTTTCGCGGTATTTTTTGTTTCAATGAAGTTTCCTCTTTACGAAAATCCAGTTAAGAAGGAAAGTGTCGTCGCTGATTAGCTTATGCGGATTGGACAGGCTAATCTGGGACGACACTTTACGCACGTGCATTAAACCCGCTTATAACACAGCGAGGCTCAAATACATTGTGTTCTCGTTACATTATCTTAAAGAGGTTGCCTTCTGGTATCTTGACCGCTCATACTAGCTTTTCAATCTCGTTAATAGTATCGCCTGTATTACGATTATATACTATTCGCTGACTGGATATCGCATTAATGGTCGTCTCGTTCAGGTGACCTTTCAATACACCATGAAATCGTACACAAAGTTCGGAAGACTTTTCTTTGTCTATAATGATGTCCTAAAGGCTTCTACAAACGCCTCTACAAACCTGTATTTGGTTAAAAAAACAACCCATGCGTTTTATAACTGAAATACTAACTGAACGTGACCACTTAATCAATGTCTTCAGATCGTTTAACAGCGCAAATAATTTAGCGAACATTATGGTTGGTGTAGTGAGATTTAATATGAGCCGGGTTCTGAGAAAACGAGGTTTAATGCCTTGACACATTTGAGCTCTGATTTGTGTTGTTTAATTTGCTGAGGCTGAACTTAGGAATTATTATAAATCTGGAGCCTGGAAGGATGCGCTTTATGCTTTAAAATGGAATGATGTGGCTTTGAAAAAATTCGATAAGGCATGGTTGTATGAGATAGAACCTTTTAAATGAGCCGCGCTTAGGGAAAACTTGGCTAAATGCATATTACACATATGAGTGGCGATCTATTAAAACGGGGCTAAATGCATATGACACATTTGAGTGGCGATCTATTAAAACGGGGCTAAATGCATGTGACACATTTGAGTGGCGATCTATTAAAACGAGGCTAAATGCATGTGACACATATGAGTGGCGCTCTATTAAAACGGGGCTAAATGCATGTGACACATTTGAGTGGCGATCTATTAGAACGGGGCTAAATGCATGTGACACATATGAGTGGCGCTCTTTTAAAACTTGGCTAAATGCATGTGACACATATGAGTGGCGCTCTTTTAAAACGGGGCTAAATTCATGTGACACATTTGAGCGGGGCTCTATTATAACGGGGCTAAATGCATGTGACACATTTGAGCGGGGCTCTATTATAACGGGGCTTAATTAATGTGACGCATTTAATCGGCGCTCTGGAAAAACTGGGCTTTATGCATGTTAAACATTTGAGCGGCGCTCGGCTCTGGAAAAACTGGGCTTAATGCATGTGACACATTTGAGCAGCGCTCCGGGAAAACCGGGCTTCATGCATGTGACATATTTGAGCGGCGCTCTCGGAAAACAAGGTTTAATGCATGTGACATAATTAAGCGGCTCTCTGGGAAAACGGGGATTAATGCATGTGCGTTAAGTGACGTCTCAGATTAGCCTGTTTAGTCCGAGAAAGGTAATCAAGGACGACACCTTTCGCTTTGATGGTACTTTTCGTTTTAAGGTAGAAGAAAATCCAGTTTCTGAAAATATACATTATTTTCTTAAATACTAAAATTGTATATGGTAAATTTAAGTGCTTTGCTCGATATTCGCTTTTGATTGTTTGACGAAAAGACGTGTGGAGGGTTGCCAATTTTGTTTCATTTAGTGAACCTATGTCTGAGTGGATTGTAAGTAAAGTCCCTAAAATAACTTATTATTACACAATACACTATAGTTCAACGTAGATGTAAGAAGAGAACCGAATCGAGACGTTTATTTGTTCATAAAAAAATACTGAAGTTATGACAGTGCTGACATTGAAAAACACTGACTGAAGTTGTTAATACAAACATAATGTTATGAATCCCCTCATAGCGAAATAACCCAGCGGCGACATTCAGGTAATATCTAATGAACTTTATATTTAATAAATTTACTTTAGTGTTTTTGTTAAATGGATTTAATTTTCTTTATTTATACATACACATATACCTATGTTGCCGGTATATATTGCATCATGTAAAGTTTTCGAGGCAACTTTAAGTCTTTAACCTTTGAGTGAACTTTAACGTTTACGTGTTGAAGGAATTGACAAGCATTTTGATAGTTTTTCGATTCATTTCAATATATTCTTTCGAAAATTAAATCGATGAACAGGATGTTGAGGTCTGCGAAGAATCTGAAATGATATAAAATGACTTTAGTACATTTATACTGTGTACACGTATCTATTTGATTAGCTCATCTGGGCACGAAGTGCTCAAGGTGAGCTATTCTTATCACCGTATGTCTGGCGTCTGTTGTCGCGATATGTCTGTTGTGTGGTGTGTACGAAACCGGGTTAAGTTGCGTTAATAGTAAGTAAAATTTCAAGTAATTGTTTTCAAATTATATCCTATTATCTCCTTATTTGTATTATTACATACCAAAATGACAACGAAACCAGAATCAACACACCCAACATGACCGTTACCCAAAGGATTATGTAATAGTATTATAACATAGCATGCGCAATAACAGACTCTGTATCTTTAAAAAGTAACCAGATTATGTACAAGTTTGCAAGTGATGTTTTGATATCATACAAATACAGGCGCACAATTTCAATCTCGGTACGCCGAAACAATGCACCTCAACTCTGTATAATATATCTACTTTAATGACGTAATCACATAAAGTGTGTGTGATGACTACTAACGTACACGGTATAAACGAATGGCAGTGGTAACATAACACATCTATTTGCGCTCATAACATTAGACCTGTACAACGAAGCAGTATAATCTCGAACGTCGTTTGCATATCGCATGTTGGTCTTTGAGGTCGAGCATATCGCATGTTGGTCTTTGAGGTCGACACATGATAATCAAAGCTACGCACGTCATGACTTGCGACATTTTACAACGATAATCGACATTTCAGGACGACACTCAATTTTTTATGTTACTTTTCCTGGTAAATATAAGCGCGAAAATGCAAAAATCAAATGTTCAAATATCACGTGATGCCTTTTATTCAAAACAGTCAATGTATTTTTTATTGATGCATCAAAATGTCAGCATCCACATCGGGCTTAGTACATCTGCCCGTTGTTAACATACAATACAACCAATATTACCTATTTATTAGTTAAGGTATCATTTTACTTAACATTCATTTTGTTGCTATAACACAACGATATTAACATGTTAAACACTAACAAGTGTTATTCCTCATAGTGATACACAGAAAGCGGAGTTGCTTCTTCGAGAGTCGGAACCAAAATAGTAAGACAACTGTAACCAACCAATCCTCACTATTTTATAGCCAAATGAAATTACAAGTTGCGCCCACAGCTGTTAAGCCAATCAAAATCCTCGGTTATGTTACCGTTAATGGGTGATGTCTCAACTGGCACTAAATTGGAAAAATATCGGAGCTACCATTCGTGTTTTGACAGATGCAGAGAGTGTTAGTCATAAATGGTATTTAAATTTGCAAGTTTCTATCTAACTTACACATCCCAGATGTTGAAATTACAATCAGGATTCCTCTCAATTACTGAGACAACAGATTGTATGTGAACATATTGTTTACTGAAATACAGACACATCTGCTCAACAGATAACGACATATAAATTGACGCTAATTGCATTCATTAGTTGCACCGTTTGTTTACTGAGATACAGACACATCTGCACAACAGATAACGACATTTAAATTGACCATAATCGCATTCATTTGTTTCACAGATTGTGTACTGAGATACAGACATATCTTCTCAACAGATAACGACATTTAAATTGACGCAAATTGCATTCATTAGTTTCACACATTGATTACTGATTTTATCACGAAAGCATATAACATCAATTATATATCGAAACCAACAAATATTCTTACTTGTTTATTGCTTTTCAACCGTGTATTTACATTTTAAAAGGGTACAATTTGAGAAATTATCGATAATTCACATTTATTCTAATTTTTCGAAAAAGTGAATTACCAGTTTTAAGTCACTGATATTTCCCTTTAAATGATCGAAAAACCACATTGGTATTTTTTATGACGTGCGTTCTTTCAGGGTAATGTTTGCATAACCCATTTATGCCTAGTGGACTCTCCCATCCTTCTAAATTAGATCAATTTATTTCCAGAATTAGGGATACTAGTATATTTATTTCTATATTTAGAATATTTCTTACAGAAATTCCTTTAAGCAAACAGCGCAGACCTTGATGAGACGCTGCATCATGCGGCGTCTCATCTGGGTCTAAGCTGTTTGCCAAGGCATTTTTTTTAGACGCTAGGCATAAATAGGATAAATGTTGTTGTTGGTAACTAAACAATATATAATGTTATGTGTACAAGTTTTTTCTGCATTTAATTTTCAGGAGTGTAATTTTATTTCAGATCACAGCATAAACATTGACCCAAGAATACAGGAACCTTTCTGGCAAAGAAAAGTAGCAATATTCACCTTTTTGTGTTATAACATGTTCAGAAAAAAATTGAGCATCTAATGTTTAAAGTGCAATAACAATACATGAACAGTTAAGTGTCTACAGTAAAACAGACTTAAAAACATACATAAAATAATATTGTATAATCTTTTAGCAAACGAACTGCTACTAAAACTTCACATACAGAATTGTAATATCACTATTCACTGAATATAAATTCAATTTGACATAATAGTAGGAAGATTTACAAATAAAAACAACATTATAAATAAGTTGAAACTTGCTTTTACGTAGAGCTGTAAATCTGCGTTTTCTAAAGCACTCTCGTTCAAGACAATGACGATGAAAAGAACATAATATGTATATTATACATGTAAGTTTAGGTATTATTGTCACTTTCTTTATACTTGTGTATTATCAGATCGTCTTTAAAACATGGATACGCAATTAAGACTGAGAATACCGACTGTAAAGAATAATTCCAAAACATTTTAGAATTTCACTTAAGAATGTTTGAATTTAAACATGCTCCGATTTCTTTGTCCTGGAATGTTGTGACGGTTGGCCTATAATAGGCAGTTGTATTGCAGTATATGGACAATATGGATTATTGTCACTTTATTGCCTCCGAAAATGTGTCCGGTTTGTTTTTGAAATAACATATGCTTGTGTATGCATATTCCAAATTGCACATGTTCTAGTTTTCAGTCGCTTTAATGATGTGTTTTTTTGTACGAGTGCCATACTTTTAAATGCTGTATTGTAGTCAATAAAACTTTGTGTTGGATTTAACTTTGTTATATATCAACACACCAATACGGTAGATTGAATGTTGTGGAGAAAAAGGAAACAATTAACAACAGGGTTAAACAAAGTCCAAAATATATTACAACAGAACGGATATGCGTTCTTGAATGAGTGCTACTTCAGTAATGCCATTTAACAGAATGCCACGTGCACTACAAGTATTTGGTGTCATTAAGGCGAATCTGGAGAAAGCTCCGATTATGAGTATCGAACCTCCGACTTCAAAAATCGCTGGGCCGTAGTTCGTTACACCACTGCGACCTATATAAGCCTTTCAAAAGTTTTTCTTTTTTGTATGGTGCAATGTAGACCACCAACACATTCATTTTGGTAACATCTGCTTATACAACCAAATACGTATTCATGGCACACATCAAATAAAAAAAATGAATTGTTTTGACATTTGTATTTCGTTGAATTTTTACAAATGCGTGTTGACTAAAGATGGAAAAGCTTTGCTAAGAGTAACAAAACCATGACCATTTTGCAAATATTTAAAACCCCATTTTGATACGATTCTCTTGATACCTTTCCAAAAAACATCGATATCGCCTAGAAGATGGATTTCCCTGTTCAATCAACGGTCACTTGATGACAGACGCTAGTCAAACTGGCAATTGCTACGAATTTGTGGACAAATTTAAAGAACCACGAGATTTAGTGGAAACGTAGTGCAAACTGAACGATGGTCATCCTCTCTCTGTAACATCCGAAGGCGAGCTCAAACTCGTTTTCTTAGCTTACCCAAAGAACGTTACCTTGAGCAGGCAGTTTTGGACTGGACTTTCAACAGTGCTGTCTTACAGCAGCTTGGTGATGGTAAATACAACAATTGTTTTTATAACAGACTCAGATTCTAATAACGATGGATATCTTCAAATAGTTTGCAATACAAATATATTCCTTAAAAAATGTACATAAACTTGCCCTAAACATATACTGTTCTTGTTGTATTTCTTGATGTATTTATAAACATTATAAAAATTGTCTGAATTTTTTTATGTTCAAACGTTACATCGCAGAGGTAAAACCCTCGTTATATCAATATATCTTACAGGAATGGTGTATTTCACGGAAAGAAAACTATCAGTATAGATTATATCTTAAATAATATTAAATATCAATTTCATCATTTAAACAAACGATTAGGCTAAAGTTCAACGTATTTTCAATCGTTATACCATCAAACATGCACTGATTCTTTTAAACCTCAGTTCATGTATGCATTTAAGGCATGTTTAAAGGAAATCATTTTATGTCTAACTATCTTAGGATCGGATAGTTTTGTGTATGTCCATGTACCGCAATCCAAGCAACCATATCACCAATCCTGGAATATGCACAAGGCTGCACGTTTGTGACTGTGCTACAACACTCAATGCGGGCTAGTGTGATCAGTCTTTTTCTGGCAACCGTCGTTCTGTGTCGTTCGTCGTTAACAGTTTTCTTATAAACAACTCTTATAGCTACATTTTTGTCTAAATCTAGGTCACCAATCCAAAGTTTAGAGAAACCTTGTTTTTATTCTAGAAACAACATTTTTTATAAAAATCTCAAGGACATTTTTTATGAATATGTTTTTTTTTAAATTATTTTTACCAAGTTCGAATTACGTCATGTGCGGCTAATATCATGAAATACTATTTTAATCTTAGAACAACCTTGCTAGCTCTTAGACGCCGCCGGTTCGCCCCAATCCGGATGAAACGACTCAGAATATTACACTTGGCAGTTTATAGACAATATTAGAATATGTGTAAGACGTAGTAAACACTTTGTTCGTCCGATCAAGCATTTAAAAAACAAAAAATATTCTCAAAGCAACGTTTGCCACAGATTTTCTACTGAACGTTATCTGATTGTTTTGTTTATATAAAGGCCAATTCTAGAACGCTAAGGTAAATACTAGAATACCTGGCAATGTCTTCCACATTGTTACACTTGAAGCTTAGGAGTGCGCTTTTGGGCCATCATGGCCATCTTGTTACTGACAACACCAACTTTTATTTCAATACCAAACAACTCGAAGAGTTCCTCATGCGACGCAACAACAACGCCTAACAGTATTCCGTGTACTCAAGCATCATCGCGCAAACACGTTTTCGGTAACTCTCAAAATTTAATATATACATTTTGTATACAGATAACTTCTGAATGCATTTAAATTAGTTTTGTTTTTATTTTACAGTATTACATAACCGCTGAGTATAACATAATAATTGAAGTATGTAATATAGTATGGATGGAAAATAATTTAATGCAATAAGTTGTTAATGTTTGGAAAATCTATAACAGCGTTCATCTTAAATAACATTTATTTTAATATGTTATCAACCATATCTTACAATTACAATTATATGATTGCAGAACATCTGGATCTTTTTTCCAAGTCTCTTAACTTCATGTAACATGCCAGTGTGCTGGGTCATTGCTACGAAATCATTCAGATGGAAGATGCTTAATTGAAGGAGTATATGAACACGAAACTGTTTTGATTCGAACCGACTGCAATTAAGATAACGAATTAATCTGCAAGTACAGTAAGTGTCTTTCATTATACTTTATGTTTCAGTATAACGTGCCATGTCAATTAAATAGAATGCGAACAGGTTCCATGTCAAAAAAATATAAGTTGTTAAAGTGGACACATACAATATTGAAAAAAGGATCAGTGTTTATAAACTATTTACACAAAATCAAGTACAACTTTTGTTACATACAATAACACCAAAATATGTGTGTGCCTTTAGTTAATGCAAGACAATGCGAACACCGTGTCTTCTATCAAAAGTAAACCAAATGTCACGCTGATGTCGGGTAAGGACTGTTAACAAACGTTATTTACAATACTTCAACTAAACTAATCATTCAAATTCAGAACAAATACCAATAGATTCTTTGGGCAGTTCCAGGTAATTACTAGTATTGTTATAAAAATGACATGAAATATATTATAAATACGTGCGCTACATTACTAATTTAATATGTAATAAATCAGTTGCATATTTTATGTTATCTTTCAAAATCATTGTGTTTAATTAAGGCAACGTGCAGCTGTCTACAGCTTGTTGCGAGGAACACATGTCAAAAGGAAGGTTGTACGTCTTTGTCCACTATGGCACGAGTTGTTACGAGATACTTTACGAAAACTACCATTGGAAACAAGCCAATGACACGTGATTACAACTTGGCGGTCAAATGCTGAACATTATCCGTGCAGAAGAGCATTTATATATTGAACAGTTGTTGCAGCATTTTGGGATAAAGCAAGACATGTGGATCCTGGGAAACGAGTATCCTCCACACATGGTTAATGATACCTGTTCGGTACTGGAGCCTCAGCTTGATGGTCACTGGGATGTATCACAGTGTCGCCATATAGCTGATGTCACACGAGGTGTTATATGTGAATATGGTAATATACGTAGGACACTATTATACCATGGATTGTAATTGATTTTTAACTGTTTACATAATTATTATGGATAACGTTGTCCTCTGTAAAACTATAACTTACAATAAGCGAGTTGAACCACATACTTTGTTTTTTTAATTTTTCAGAGTTATCACATGTTGCGTCGTCCTTTCCAATCATCGAATAAACAGGAGACAAGCACTTGTTTTCGTCAATGGTTTATATTTTGAATTTTAATAGCACGATACTCTATTTTTATAGACAACGAAAACAGTATCGTTGTAAAACCGCGAAGAAGATAATTTTGTATATTTGGTATATTCAACTATGCGCCCAGATGTTCAGGCTACAAACTGTGTTGTAGAATGATAACCATTACGATTATTTTTATCTTTTTCCGTCATATGTCATTTAGAGATTTGAGAACTTTTTCATTTGATACTTTTTGTCCGACTCACTAATCGTGTTGCGTCCTTTTGCTGACATGGCGTTGCAGCCTTATGTGGCGTCACGTAACTTTCCGATTTTATAATGACGTTTGAGTTGTTGTTGTTTTTTGCAAATTAAAGAGCATGTGATAAAAAAAGATCTGACACTCTCTGTCATATCATACCATGGTTTACTGAACTCGTCCAGCAAAAGTTTCGTTTGTTATAAAATCCCTGAACTCGTTTGACCAAATATTGAATGAAATGACAACTAGTATCCGATCCTATATATCCTGTTCACCACATAATTATGCTGGTGGGGTTGTAAAACTCATCAGTAACTACTTATATGTCTTGAGCTGTTATGTTATGCTTGTGTATTTTGTCCGCTGTAGCTCTAAAAATGTTCAGTTTGACCGGAATGCATTTCCATTTTAGAAGTAAGTCTGCTTTTTAACTTAGCATGCACACACGAAAACGAGAGCAACAACACCTTACAACAAATGTTCTTTAGTGAATATTCTGTACCAATATATATTATAATATATTAAGCACCAATCTCATGTTCAATAATAATATTCACTTCATTTATATCGTTCGCGTGTTCATGATTGCATTAACATACTGTTCATACCATTCTGTAATATTATGCTAACAAGTCAGTATTATATTTAAACATGTGGCAGTTGATAATCGATCTACCAAAAAATATATATCCTCATAATTAAAACCCAAAATGCTTGCTCTTTAGGTTTACCAAAACGACCAGTATAATTGTATATATATATATATACGTTTAACTTGATTTAATCTTACAACGGTATTACGAAATTCCACACAATGCTGTATTGAACCTTCAAATCAAGTACATGGTGTCCTTATTAACGTCAATATGTTTTCGACTTGACTGAGTTATGGTACTTTGATTGGCTAGTCATATGCTCTTTCTTATGTTCTATTACCATTTGCCGAGTTTCTTATTGCGACATAGTTTTCTGGCATTTATATTTTTAGTCATCTTAATGCAACTCAAGTAAGAAAAGCTTCCAGTATATCCGTTTCCGAGTTTAAAACCACGGACGCCTTAAAAGGACTATGCCCTTTACATAGCCCTAAATTGGAAATGCGTCAACAAATCTGGCATTGAACAACACAATTTGGCAGATAGTTACGTAAATAAATAGTTGTATGTACCAATACAATAGTAAATGCATTCTGAAATAAAATTAATTTTATAATCAGTGTTCTTTTTAAGCCCTTGTTTATGTTTACATTTGAAAGTGTTTTAGTGAAATGCAATTATGTTAAAAGAATATTATAAAAACACATTGCAGTAGGAATCCAGTTTTTTCTTTCCGTAGTCCATTTTAATAAAAATTAAATAACTGAAATAATTGAAACAGTATGTTACCTTCTCATAAAAAAATCCGGACCTCAAAATACATGTACACATTTCATAGAAGCATGCAAGCACAAGCGAACTCTTTATGAGTTACGATTTTATAGCGTTTGTTGGAAAGAGTCAACAGCAGGAATCGCTTAGCAAACAACTTCAGATGCTAAACTGAAGAGATGTCAAGAACTTATTGTCCGAATACGAGAAAATGTTATCAGCAGTGTCTGTATATAGTGAGCAAAATATTTTGTCCAATGACTTTTCATAGAGTAATTGCCATCATAGTACCTTGAATGCTCTGATAACGAGAACAATGTTAAGTACTAAAGTGTCGCTTTAAAAATAGTTGTTTGACTGACACTTTTCATATTTCATTCAGAAACATTATGTATCATACACAAAAAAAATTGCACGCAAGTTCATACTTATACATTAAAGTGCGTGTTTTATTGTGCACAATAGACAATTATGTTTAATTGTATTCATATAAATTATTGGGAACGGTTTGTTACGCACGCCGTGCCGACATTATGACTGCATTTCACCTTATCAGTCCACTGTCAACAACATTCCAGTTCTGTCTCAATTTCAAATCTAGAACGAACACGCGTGGCGTTAACATCAACTGCAATAATCAAATGCTATTCAACGGTTCACAATGCAAGGCGGAATAAGGTCAGATGTTTGATGTTTTATTTTTATTTTTAAATACCGTTATATTATTTCTTTGTTTATGTTTCTGCAAAGTGTATATTTTGGAACAAAACTATGAGATAAATTAATATAATACCATAAGACAGAAATGTTTATATTGCTTTAAACGTTTTTGAAATGTGACTGTTGACTGCATTTATATCAGCACATTTTACAGTAAACTGTCAGAGCCATTAAGTTAATCTCTTACATTTAGTCCAAGAGAAATCGACTTATACGTAGAGTGATTTTTATATCAGTTATACATTTGTTGTATGCCATATATGAGAAATAAAAAATCAAGTATTCACAGTCCCAAAATAATCAAAATAAGATCGTGAAAATATCGAACGTTGAAGTAGTTTCGGTTTATCATAATACACATGACCCGTTTGCTGTGCCTTTACATTGTGTACCAAATAACATTCACATGTAATGACATAAAACACATTGTTCTGTACAACCATTACTATGTATTCGGAAACTAGATAATAAATTGCAATGTATTAATAAATCTTGACTCGTATCCCCTATCCGCCCATAGACTTACGAAACAATAACAGATTAAAGCTGAAAATATACTTCTCATTGTTTTTAAATATCATTGATACCAGTTGTTATCTTAAATCTTAAAACTTAACTTAATTATCGTTTTAATAAGGATTGGTGAATAAAAGTCAATCAATTTACTTCATTGTAAGAATAATATTGTCAAGAATGTATTTAAATATGAGTATTAAATTTAAAAATAGCTTGTAGAAAACCGGGCCGTAATATTCTCCAAAATACGTTATTCTCTGTTGTTCTATAACCCAGGATTGGGAATGTTAATGCAGCAACATGCAACTCCATACTTGCCTTTTACTTATGTCACTAAATTACCATTAAACATGTAAACAAGAGCCTTATTAAGGTATTCGTATTTTAATACTGTATATGATATAGTAATCTCTCTGGTTTTAGTGATATATCATGCTGAACACTCGCAACTTATACGTAAGGTTTTCCATTTTAAAACAAATCACTATTTAATATAAAACACGCAATTAATATGTCTCTTTAAAAGGCCATATGAGTTCCCTTATCAAGACAACTAGTTCCCATGATAAACGAAATATTTGCCATTGTTAGTGTTGGACCGACGCACAATCTGTAACTGATTAGCATGCTACTTTAGGACAAAGTGGTTTACCTACAACCAAAATTCAGCGTCCTATGTATTCAACCAGACGACAAAAAGCTATAGCTTAGCCTGTGGTTGTTAGTCCAAGGGTTTAAACTTTATCGATTGAATAATGCAACCATTTGATTTTATGTACCATTAATATAAACCCATATCAACTGAACAATTATTACTGACAACGGTCTTTTCTGATAGTAAACCGCAGACTTTGCCTATTAACAACCATAATGTAACTTTGAGGTAAATTCAAGATACATTTAATAAAAACCTCGTTATATTTGGGATTGTGTTTAGTTAAATTGACCTACCGGGTTCGCTTCTGAAAACTTCAAAAATGATTCAAACAACTGTCTAGAAATTGTATGTTGTACTTTGAATCAGGCATCTGTGCAATCATTATGCATTCGTAATCGTTGATTTAATGCAGTCATTATATTTACCTATCTTAAGTATATGATTTATCTATCTTAGGTACTGTTCTCTGCTGATTGGCCTCCTATTCTTTCTGTTTGAAACGTGCATTGCGGACTTCAACTGTATATGTAATTACCACGTGGAACTCGCAGTGCATCAACAGGTAAGAATAACTGATAACTCCTTCTATATATTAACATGAAAGTCATTGATGCGAGACATCAAAGGGGTTCCATTTAGCAGTTGTGGCACAAGTGAACAATATGAGGGGTGATAATTGTCTCTTCTCGATATAACACGCTTTATTATTGCTTTACTAGTTGCACACGACTAACTTAACATGATGGACTTTTAAGAAGTTGACAGAACGGCAAATGTAATTAAGGCAGTAGAAGAATACGTGCCTGTTCAACTATATATTGCAGTATTTTTATGAATGAATCAAAACTGTTGAGGAATAATAGTGGATGTATTTTGTAATTAAAGGTTATTAATAGTATATGTGTTATGCCAAATAGTGTTAATGTTAAATAAGTAAAACAGTCATGTGGATATCATCATGGATTAAGTAGGAATAATGGAAAAAATATTGAAAGTATTTTAATAAGACTCTAACACATAAGAGGTCGTAAAAAAAGGCACAAACAACAGAAAAAAGGAAGTTTGTGTCCTCTCCATATTTTGGGTTGACATAGTTTTGGAAATCTGAGAAGAAAACCAATTTAGTATGTGCAGCAAAAGTTAGTTGTTTGGACACGCTAACATTTTATTTCTTGACAAGTTATTAGAAATGTACATTCGCGAGTTTTCAGTCAATACAATGAGCCAAAAAGATAACAAAATCGTATCTTATCACGTAATTTATGTGTGTTGATATCATGGGAATAAATTTATCCAATGCATCTCGAACAAACCTATTCGATTATGACGTAATTTAATTAACTAAACAAGATAGTGAGATATTAATTGTTACTTATGAGGCCTTAAACTTATCTGAAGCATACATCCCATGTACGTCGAACTCTACATATTTAATTCGACTATTTTAGTTTTAGTTTATTAAACACCAATCAGGCAGCACATGACCAATTAATTGTATTCTTAGTATTATTTTTTAAATGGTCTTTCGGAAGCTTTGACAGAAACACTGATTTGTCTGACCGCAAACAAAGAGGTCGATGGCGTCCACAAAAAGAGGACCTCCTTCTATACTGATAATATACACTGAACCCAGATAAATTAGATGATTATTTTTCTAAATATGTTTTTAAATTATATCATTTGTTATACATGTTTGTNAAATAAAAAAAAAAAAAAAAAAAAAAAAACACACCGGAATGCACATAACACGCATTTTATCATTGGTATGCATGAACATAATTAATACTTCCATAAGGGGAAAACAAAGATGATAATTAAATTAAGACCGCCGAACTAATGTGCGCACAATAATGTGATTCAATAATAAAACGTATATGCGTACACTCTATATAATGACGCAGATACCTTTAACAACACTACGTTATTTGCACAACATACTTTCGAAGCTGCTGTGAATAGTGTGATTGATTTGTAAGATGCAAACAAATTACACTAATCAATGCAGCTACTACAATTTGTGTCAGAACTTATCGTTCGCACGTATGCAATGTAATAAATATAAATGTCTGATATTTGTTCTCCCAAGTAATGTTCATTTGTCGTTAATATATCGCAGATTGCAACTGCTATTTTCTAGTACTTACTATATAATTATTTATTTAAGACACACACAAGGCTTGTTTGTTCTTGACGATTTTCAGGATGACAAGACGTCGACTCTGTTCGGTTACATGTACGAGTTCGACTGCAAACCGGAAGCACCTAATGTCAAGACATCAGGTGGATGGGTTGCAGTCATGTTTGAACATCACGTGAGTTATGTAACAGTGACTTATGCAATCAAAGTGTCATTGTATCCCATTTCGAATCTAACGACAATTCCTTTAACATCATTATTCCATGTGTCGTTTTCGTTTTGTTTAAAGAGCATTTAACACGAACAAATGTAACTTACTAACGCTGTGTAGATATTTTAATAATAACAAACAAAAACGTTCGGCTCGTATTTTGCAATTTAAATAATAAATCTCATGATCTGTTTTCAAATGTACACATTTTCAAATTATTTTGTGTGCTGTTAAAATTCATGCGGGTTTTATAACTTTAAATTATGTTTTTGTTAAATATGCTGTAATGCTCAATTAACAAGTACGTTAAATCAATGATACTCTCTTTTCATATACATATAATGGACTATTATAATATATAGTTGGGCTTCGTTGAGAGTGATTCAAACGTCTTGGTCCAGATTTGTCCAGGAAATATTCCAGATCTAGATATGCGTAAGTAAAAGTAATAAGGTTATACATGTGTGCATTATGTATGAACTAAACGGGTGAATGAATGGCATTACGAATACATGGTTCGATCATATCTCATTGCTTAATCCATCTGTAAGTAATCCTTAAGCTATTATCGATGCATTTACCCGCTCCGCATTTTAATAAACTCTCAGTTACATTTAGGAAATCGGTTTCATCCGATGCTTGTTTTGAATGCTATATTTAAGAAATAAAGAGGCAATAAACAGTGAAGAACAAGGGCTTTTAGTTGGTTCGTTGTCCTGATTGTGCGCTTTTATATGTAGTAGACATACTTAATTAGCTGTTAGTATAATGCCTTTTTTAAGTGCCAACTACCACAACTGTTGCAACACAGACCCACGGTAGAACGTCAAAAACAACATCCCCAACGACTCAAACGACCACTCCGTCTACAACCACTGAACGTACAACTATACAACAAACAACAACCACTCCCACCACAACCGCCTCAACAACAACAACTCAAATAGCAACCACCACAATAACTACATCTCAAGCAAAAACTAAGACAATAACTTCCACAATAGCTCCAACAACAACTCCAACAACCACGCTAACAACAACTGCAACAACAACTCCCACAACCACTCCAACTACCATTCCAACAACAAATCCAACCACAACTTCAACAACCACTCCAACAACAACCACTTCAACAACAACTCCAATGACCAGTCCAATAACCACTCCAACAAACACTCCAAAAACCACTCCAACAACCACCCCAACAACCACTCCAACGACCACTCCAACAACCACTCCAACAACCACCCCAACAACCACTACAACAACCACTCTAACAACCACTCCAACAACCACTCCAACAACCACCTCAACAACCACTCCGACCTCCACTCCAACAATAAATCCAACACTCATTCCAACAACAACACCAACATCAACTCCAACATCCACTCTAACAACCACTCCAACAACAACACATCCATCATCATTTCCCACAATAACAACTCGAAAAACCACTTTAACAATGGCTCAGCAAACAAATACGTCTGGGTCTGCTGAACCCATAGGCGTGCACCTAAACATCCAACATCAAGGTAAATCGAATTTGTCATATAATTATATTGATTTGTATTAGTTTAGCATCTGAATGCTCGATCGGAAGTTTTTAAATTAATGATATAACTTTTCAATTGTTTATAAGTATACTTTTTGTTTTGTGTTTCGTGTTATGTGTAGGAAAGATGATATAAGAAAAATATGTAATGTTATTTCAGAGAATCTGGCCCTTTGTCCAAACTCACAAATCTCTAATCACATGACACACAGCACTGTACTGGGGAACTGCTACGAGTTTGTCTTGGGGTCACCACGAATGTTTGA
>VMBQ01010474.1:0-26134 GCA_007657795.1 Dreissena rostriformis | reverse complement strand
ACATTAACTTAATACACATTCCACATTTAGCTGCTTTTAATTCTGACTTTTGACCAGTAATCCGAACCGAATTCAGCACCAGTAATTGATCTAGATATATTGAATGAGTGATTATAGATATGGAATTCATTGTTCGCTCAGTCCATAACACATCAGGTGTGATATTTTGTGCGTAGCCATATCGCAAAAACGGCTCTTATATTGGATGCACAGAAGTAATGCCAGCAATTGTGTACAATACAATTCTTCAATTGACCGATCGACAGGGTCTGATTGCCATTTTGAAAGCAAGTACTTATTTTTGGACGGAGATTGCTTGTACAATCCTTCCTTTACTTTCAACCTTTTATAGCGGAGATTGACCTAGGAAGGCGTGTTTGTATACCGAATTGTGATTATAAAATACGTAATCGCAATCAAAGTAATTGAGAACAATACACTTCGAGAGTTTTCTAACGTATCACGTAATCATATTAATATACCTCCCTTATTTTTAACAGATTGTGTTGAAATTTGGGCCAAGAATAATTCAACACATATCTGATAATTCCTAAAAATTAAATTCAATTGAAAAACAACAAAATATAAAACTTAACAAATTAAAAACGTCACTTTAAAAGTCAGATTCGCAAACTCGTAAAACGTAAAATATGTGAAAAGCACGAACATTACACATTCGAGTGGCTAATACTTTGTGTGCCCTCCCAATGCTCTTACGACGTGTACACATCTCTTTCTCATTAAAGCAACGTCGTTAATAATTAAAGGTTGAGGGATATTATGCCACTCTTCCACAAGGGCCAGCTCTAATTCACGTAGAGTGAGTGGTGACACTGGTCTACTGCGCACCCGCCTGTCCAATTCATCACAGAGATGTTTGATTACATTTATATCGGGTGACTCTAGAGGGAAACGTTCTGTTGTTGTAGTAACGCCTGCGTCGCGCGTACTTAATGAGCAGGTGCTCCGTCTGCAACAAAACCATGCCGCGTCCGCCGGCCCGTAGGTGCGGACTAGGAGCAAAACATCCTGCTGAAATCTAACAGCGTTAAGATAACCGTGAATTATCACCAAATCTGTCTTGGTGTGTAACGACACCCCAGTCCACACCATAACGGAGCCACCGCCATAAGGATCACGCTGAAACACTGTATCATCGTTTAGGCGTTCACCACGACGTCTGTATACGCGCAACCGTCCATCGTTGTGATACAGGTTGACGCGACTCTCGTCAGTGAAAAAGACGTTTGTCCAGTCTGCTCGTGCCATACGCTGGTGCTGGCGAGCCCATCTGTTACGCAGTTGAAGGTGGCGTGGTGTCAGAATGAGTCCCCGAAGGGCCGTCTAGCTCGCAGTCCCTGAGCGCAGAGCCGCCTATCAACTATTTTAGAATATACGGGCCTACCTTGCGTTTCAATAGTTGCCTTCGCTGTATCTGTGCAATCGTGTAGCGGTGTTCAAGGTAATTCGCAATAATCTGGGCATACGCCGTTGTAACCTTCCTGCGAGGTCGCCGTGGGACATCTGCACTTCTGCCGGTATTTTGGAATTTCTGCCAAAGCCTAACTATTGAGGACATATGTCTACCACAGACACGTGCAACCTTAAAAAAAACACAACTTTCTTAATTTAACATGACGACATTTTTAATTAGTTATATGTAATACAGTTAGGATGCATATACATTAAACTTTATATTTAACAGAGTATTAATAAACCGCTTAAGCTTACATGTCTTAATGACTGACCGGCCTGCAAGATGCCTATTGCGCGGCTGCACGCCTCTATATTCATACAGGCCATATTGCTTATTTGAACTAATTTTATGGTTTTTCTTTTTGGTGTAAAAACCCTTCCAGAAGGATGAAAATGAAAAATGTAAAAACATTCCAATAATATCGCGTTTCACCATAGTCACGTGAACATATTTGGACAACACCTTCTCCACGTGCTTAAGCGTCCAATCGTCACGGATGAATGATTTTATCATGAGCTTGCATATAATGTAGTCATATGATAGCATGTTAAATTTTAAATCCATATCTTTACTCATTACTGAGATATTCAAGATTGAAAAGTGATGCGTCAGAAAAGTCCCCAAGTGTTTATGTGTTTTATGTATGCACTCATGAGAGAATGATGGAAGCCAACTTGTTCTTGGTAGAAGTATTATCTGAAACATTGGTAGTTGCTTGACAATTGTACCATCATATTCATCATATTCATATTCTGACAAGCCTCAATATCGCCTCGGTGTTTTATCAAAACTAACATCAGACAAACACCAAGCAGCGTATTCGATTAGATGTAATGACATGTGAATGTCTGCATATTAATTTGTTGGTTTATTGAAGTTATATTGAATTTACAAATGTAGTCAATGGGACACGTTAAATATAATTTATGACCAATACGACATTTGCATGTCGATGTTAATATCAGTATTAACTGGGATTAGTTAAAGTTATTTCTGTAAATTATGTATGCGAAAATGATCTATTAAATTAACGGTATACTGAACACGCTTTTGATGTTGTTGTTGTTAGTGTTTTGGTTATTTACCCATGACTCGTGTCTAAACGAATATCAATATAATTATGTATTTATCATTGTATGCATATGGTAGATGTTCATGAACGATGACCGATATAACTGTGTAAATGACATGTTCAAATCATTTGTCAATCATTTGGTCAAATACTCATGGTACGTGAAGCCAATAACATATTTCAAATAGCATGACTTGTAAGTACACACATGTGGCTACATAAAAAAAATAATGTATAAATGTGCAATAATGACATAAAACATGTTCCATCAATGTCATTTGTTACTTGACTGGATATTTCAGGTTTTGTTCAAAGTGAATTCACGTTTAAGATTTACCGCCTTTATGAGATACGGTATACAAAAGTACATTTCCCCCTATTTATGGCATATATATCACTTCGAACTGATATTCATGCATAGCTTAATGGTTTACTGTTTGATGTATTATTATTTATTATTACTGTGCTTTAGGTATATCCTGTATTAAAAACCGTCAGTTCGTGACTTGAATTCATAAATCTTATAAGAGAAACAGAGACATAACCCTGTATTTATGAAAATGTCACCTTAAACTCTTTAGTTTAACTATTAAATCAATGGTTAACTCGTATGTCATCTTATGTTGATTATTTATGAAGACCTCTATATTATCTTAAGTGATTTATGTACGGACATTCGATGAATATTGTGAGGTAGTATCCAATTTATTTATCACATCGAAAAGTAATAAATAAGGTATAAAATGTAAAATTCTAGATATATTGGACTGGCCATTCTCAAGTGACTGTGTTTTTTTCTTTAACATTTCAGTTTAGAAGTTTGAAGTGACATATGAAGTGTCGCTATGAATTTGAAAAGTCTGTTTTCAATGTTTGATGTGCATGCGGAAATTCGCGTACGTTTTTCAGAAACGTTTACTGGTTTGTTTGGTGTTAATCTGTTGACAAAGTTTAGTATTCCATAAACAAAACTAGTAATCATGGAGAGTTCAAGTAATATATACATCAATTTTGAAATTTGCTTTATTACCAAAATAATCTGAACGTAGTAGGGGTGTGGTATTCATTTGCGGAAAATGCATAAGTAATTTAACTAATTACATAATTAATATAAAATGTGTTTTAGTTACATGATCTGCCGAAAGCGTGATTTTTCAACATATTTTATCATTTTAAGTTTATACTGGATCTTTATCGTTTCAACTGAAGTTTCATTTTTTTTCTATAACAATTATCTTGCTTTCCCTTAAATTCTATAACATATTTATAAAAAAAAAACGTTAAGAGTATAAACTAACCTTAATCATCAAACATCTTAACAGTGAGTGGAGATTGAGTGAAGAGAATGTCTGATTGAAGTCGGTACTTAAAGCTTATAGTTAAAATTAATTATTAAAGATGCCTGATGTGCTATATTGACGTGTTGTATTCACAAAGACGTTTATTTGTCAAAGTTTATGCTATCCGATGTTTGGACAGACTCTCTCTGTTTCTATTTCAAATACTGTACAATCTTTTTGTCCGCAAAACAAGTACACACGTGGGTTTTTGTGTGCTGGATATTGATAAAACCAATCGTATACGCATTTGAATATTTTATTATTATTTTAAAAGAAAACAGCAAACACAAATAACATAATTGTCCTCGCTCATAGGAATGTGACGATGACATTCTGCTCAATATCATACATAATGTGTTGTCAGTAGATGAACATTTAATTCATACTTTATTTAATGCTTTGTGTAAGTTTATAGATTATTTTTAATGAGAACATGTTGGATCAAATGCAACCAAACTTACACGCACGTCATTCTTACACACACATACAGGGGTAAAATTCAAACCATTCTGAATAAATTTATGACGAATTTTTGCAAAATTGGAATGTTATGCAGTTATAGTATAGCTCTGTTTACACCTAAATTAATAATGAACATTGTAGACTTAAAATATTTGTGTAGCAATTGATTCTACTGTTTAATCAACTGATTTATCCCATCGCAAACTTCTGAACTCTGTTAAGCTCAAACACGCTCTTCAAATAAACGAATCACACGTCAAATGATGATCGAATTTTGAAAAACTCGTATCGTCCATTGAAATTGAAGATGTACTTCAAGATTTGATTTACATTTTGATTTTTTGTTCTTTCTTAGCATATTTTCAATGGCAATGTGTATATTTTGCAAAATCTATGTATAAGAAACATTAACCGAACAATTAAGGATTCTTAGACATTCGAAGTTTCACTGTTATGAACATAAACATTAATCAATTAATACTAACCTCATAAACAATTATACATAAAAGCCTCATATAATAATTTATGATCTTTAACAAGTGGATTAAAAAAATATAAGCACACAAGTGTTGAAACCTCTCCTCGAAAAACCGAACAAAAAAACCAATCTCTCGTCTGCGTTTGACCGTACTAGTATGTAATGTGTATAGTAGATGCTTGCAAAATGTATCTTAACAAACCGGCAGATATATTGACAGGTCTGGGAACTCATGCGACAGGTCTATTTTGCATCTACACATATAAGCGTTCACTTTCGTATACAATATTGACACACCTTTAATCAATTTGTTGCACGGTCTTATAAGCGAATATGCGTGGAGAGGGCAATGTAAGAAGGATAAGTAAACAAAGGATTGATTGTTTGATCAGCCAGCGATCGCAAACATGGTCAAAGAAGAACGTCAACTACAGGCAATTACGGGGTTGAAGTGTGTACTAAACGGATTTAATTGAAAGCGAGTGCTTACCGCGTTTTATGGATATGTAAAAATATCACGTACATTACTAGTAGAAAGTATGCATAATGTAGAAATACAATAAAGATATTCATTTTATGTAGCATATTAATATGTGAAAGTGTAAAAACAATAGTATTTTCATTTTGCCACTAAATTCTGGTTTTATCGGACACCAAACGCCCTTTCAATGGTTTGATTGTTTGCTCATGTAAAATACCGGTAATCAAGTTATCAATTCATTTCATTTTAACACAGACAATAATCACTCACATTTAACACTTGAGTGGACAGTTACAAATCTGGCGACATATGTGCAAACTATACTATAAAGTTTACTCCGTAAGGCGACACTGTATCGCATTCAATATTTCCGATGACAGAGCGAGATGGCTAACGGGGATGTAAATCAGTGGGAACGCTGACTTCGAACTAGATGTTAAGAGGGATACCTTGCGGTGGTATGGATTAGAGAGAGGGTAATATTTAAGATGCAGTAAGCAAGATTATGGGAAGAAAAATTGGAATTAGCGTGTTTTAGAACTAACTGGTAATAATATATTGGATTAAAAAGTTGGTGAAATCTCAAAAATAATGTTATTCAAAGTTTGTTCTGGACAAAAATACATAACGAGAGTGTTAATGTTTCAAAGGATCTATTATTCTTATACAAATGGTTTGAATCGATCGCATTGCTGGTGGTGATAATTGCAACAATGTACACGTTTTAAACTGTATCTTAATATTTCATGTTTTGATAATATTGTTTTTTTAAATACATGTGGTTACGTTATTAACAATACTAAACATAAAACAGATAAAATTGGTAATGAGTTTGAAAAAAGTATTTCCAACAATGGATCTAATTGATGTGTGCTTAGAAACGTGTGATGATACAATATTTCTAGCGCCTAGCAACTTTAAACGAGAAAGCAGCGATAGGTAAAATGTTCGCTTAAAACATGTAATAAGCACGTGTTGTTCGCGATCGTAACATCTTTCAACCCGCGATTGACTTTTGTATAAATTTCACAAGCTGATGACGAGTCTAATATATTGCGAGGTTTATTGCAAATCTTCAATTTCTGCATTCCACTTTATCAATGATTTTTTTCAAGATGCCGTCCTTGTGAAGAGTGATAACATTTAATTAAAATTAATTTAAGAGCCACATTTTACGTATCGAAGATCTATATTTAAAGAATCGTATGTCAATCTTTGAGAACTTGAACCGGTCTTGAATATTTACTAGCTCTGTCTTTGCTTTTGATACTACTTCTATTAATATTAAAACAACAACAACAGCACCATAATCATCATCACCACCACCACCACCACCACCACCATCACCACCACCACCACCACCACCACCACNCAACTACTAATACTACTACTACTTCAACCACTTATACTTCTACCTCTACTTCTTTTACTATTACTTCAACACAAACAGCACAACAACAACTACAACTACTTCGACTACAACAACAACTATTACTACTTCTGCCTATGCTACTGCTACTCCTATCACAACCTCTCCAATGCTGATAGTACAACACCTGCTTCAAACGAAAACACATGCTACTTTTATCCTGCTTGAATTATTTATTTATTTTTGACCTGGGTCAATATATTCAAGTTAGATTGTTGTATTCCCGTGTATTCCCAGTGTAAACGTTTTGTAAACCTGATGGGGTTCATGCATTTTATGCATATTAAACGTTTCATCATCCTGAAATCGAAGTAAAAGTTATCCTTGATCTATTTTAAACGAGTAATGTAAATAAACACCTTCTGTCTTTTTTGTCGGTCAATATTATTTGATATGCTAATTTATATGGTTTGTTGCATTTCAAAACCGCAAAATGTAACTGTCTAAGAATTAATGGCCTTAAAGCAAGTGAAACATTTTAAGGAGTTAAGAACGTTACGAAAACACTCCATATCGAGTAACTTGATAAGTTTTAAAACTGAAGACAGACACAATTTCGGTTTATTATACATATACTAACAAGGTGTACTTTTTGTAAGCGCAAACAAATGGTTGTTTATTAATATTTTGTAAAACATCGCACAAACTTGAGCACTTATGGAAGATAATGATAAAGTGTATATATTTAGAAGGGAAATTTTTGATAGCTGCAAAATGAAAACATTGAATGTATAAACATTGTCATTATGATAACAAAACGCGAACCCATTATAAACAGGGTAGATGAAAGTGTGCAGTTACACATTTTAATGATTTGATGAACAAGTGGACTAAAGAATTTGTTATACAAAAGTTTTAACATTGACTTTGAAATAAATTAATAATGACAATTTAAAATTAAAAAAAAAAAAAAACATTACCTAATTTATAAAAAAGGAAATTTTGCAAACTTTACATAAATGTATATAATTTATAGGCAGCATATGTTCCATGATATACTCGTTTTTTGACTATAAAATACTTGTATTTTTATAAATAATTAATATGAAATTCTCAAACTATAATTACAACATGTAACTTTCAAATTATATGGAATTTTGACTAACTTGATTATTATAGTTTTAATGTTTTAATATACATATGGACAGCTACGGAAACTTATCACTTAAGGAACACAAACATAACCAAAATGAGACTTTTGAATTGACTCGTGTGACGTGTGACGCATGGACCTTTGTTTGATCGATGGATTGCTGTTTAAATACATCGTTGTCCGTCATTAATACAGAGATTTGCATAGTGGTAAATACAGAAAGGATCGTGTTGCTTTAAACATGTGTCAGTTAAAGAAAATAGCAATGATTCCCATTTATCAGTAAAACCTTTTTTGTCAAATATGGTGCACTAATTCATATCTCCGATGAAATAAAACATGATGGCAATATGAATTGCTTGCTTATCGTGTTGTTTGGGCAATGGTATGTAATTCATTTAACGTTCTGTATAATATAAGTGTCGTCAAGAATGGACAAACTGTTATAGTCACAAACATTTGTTTTTGTTTCAGAATAACTCTGTGCTGCAACCCTGGAATTAGAACATAGATGAATTATGAATTGTAAATATTCGTCAACAAAGTATATACACGGTGATCGTATATTAACGATGGCAACTATGTTGCACAAGCTCCAGACACGATGTTTTCTGTTTAAAAATTATATAATAAGACATATTCGTGTTTGACTGCCTCGTAAATCATTTATTAACATTCAATTGTGAACATTTTTAATTGCATAAAGTACAGGCACTTTTTTAACACGTTTTAAACTTATTTTAAAAAAAAACACACTATATTTTACGGTTACAATACGAATACATAAACGATTATAGACATGCATAGACTGCATTAAAAGAAGTTCATACGTGTGTAATCTGACTAGACCGTGATTAACAAAGATGGCGAACACTTACGAGAGAGTGCTGAGCGTGATTGGGAAGAAACCCTCGTTCCGTCAGGACTTCGAGATACAAGGACTGCTACCATGGTTACGTAAGAAGTCCAAACTATTTTCGACCTTGAAAACAGGTACATGTAGATTACCGCATATTGAGTGGTTGTGTTTAAATACTGTTCTCATGAATGACATTACTGCTTATATTAGCATATGAAGTAGTTTAGTTTTACATATAGCATCGTGTTTTTGCAACTGTGCGACTTTACTTATGAGATGTCTTTAATACTGATAAATGTAGGAAAAATACAGTAATATACACATTATCTAGAGATATTTTCCTGTATCCATCCGGTAAAGTTTTATATAAGGCAATTGACCGACTGGCTTTGTACAATAAAGGGAAATACATATGAAACAGCCCTAAATAAATATCAAAGGCATCAGTTTTAGATTCATATTTAATAAAAAAAGGGAGTTGTAATACAATACAGTGGTGCATGTATTTGGTGTATACGTGTCTTTTTTCTCGGATATTCTTTTGAAAATCATCAATGCACAAGTTGTTAGTATAATTGTAATCAGCAATGTTGCATTTTAGTGATACGTTATTGTCAATTGATTATTGGTTTAAAGTGGTTTATTTTGTTTTGTGTAGGTTGAAGAGCATTATACTAAATATTGGTTCTGGATTTAGCAATGATAAAGAGCTTTGTAGCTCCAAAGCACTATCATGTTCACAATGAAAAGCACACTAAATTTTTGCTCCAAATCGGATATTTAGTTGGAAGCATAATGTGATTACCGTATAATAATGCGGACCAAGCAATTCATTGTCCATGGTCAATCATGATTATGTTATCTTTCCAAAGCATGTGAAATTCTTTCTGTGACGTAGGCAGTGTACTTTTCGAGTGAAAATTGTTGACAGAACATTTTTAGTACTATAGTCGCTGTACACAGTTTGAACTTGGTTTGTTATTCTTGAGATCAGATCAAACATGACAGATGTCCAACGACATATGGGATTAGAGGCTGTATCCATAAACACAAATAGAATTGAAATAAAGTCGATACTATGTTGGTCAGCTCACTTCACGAAGATGATGAATAATGAAATGGTTGCCATTGAAGTTTATTTAAAAAAAACTTAAAACAACAGCATCAATAATGGTTTATTTCACTCAATACATGCATATAATGTCGTGTATGAATACAATATCCATATTCAAACTTGAACTCCTTTAACTTAAATCATGATTTACCATCTGCATTATCATGAATCAACATTGACCGTGTAACTGAGCACGTGTTTAGATTGAATATGTTGTTTTATTAAATTATTCCCAAAAATTAAATTACAATTATAATATCAGACATATAATTGAAATATTTATTCACAGTAACTTATTCGGTGTTTTAATTAATGCTTGAAATGACATCAGTTCGAAAAAAGGAAATAATGTTTATTCCACTGTTTGACTACTTTCAAGAAATGTATTTAATTATTTTAATGTTCGAAAGCGCATAGTACTTATGCAATCTACTGCATCGACACCTGGTACGAATAAAGTATACTTAATGACCACTAGAAACGATTTCATATGTATGGACTAGGGCCTTTAACACTTTGTGTCGGATCCCTATACACTCGATTATTATTGACTGATAAACGCGCCGGCATAGAGCATGCCATCGATGCTAAACCAAACAAAACGTTTATGATTTGACGAAAACAACTACCATTTTGTTAACACACGTGATTGACCCAGGTCGTAGTCAAGTATATATGCACTGGATACGTTTACTAAGGCAAACAATGTTTTTGACCGAATCAACATATATATGTGTACATGGAACGAGATATTGCATATAGAAATAAAAAAAAATCCGAGTAAAGGCAATTGACCGTTTTGATCACTCTGAAAGGTCGTAGAGTGTTACAAAACAAAAATCGACTCCATTTTGTGTTTTTTTCAAATTGCTGCATGGTGGATTTATTTATTATGTACAATTTTGCCATTTTTAATCAATAGTTTTAACATTAACGGTTTATTTTATCCGAAAGCACGTATATAAGTTTTGTTCAAACTCATAGCGCATATTTTGAAATTGGTTAATATCAACAGAAATTTAAATGTCTTTTGCAGAGGAAAACATGTCTTGAAATGAATTAACGTATTGCTAGAATATTTCCGCAATTTGAAACCTGATTCTTCGTTCATAGATATTTGTTAAGGAATTAAATAATACAAAAACTGACCCAAGATTTTATCGGTTCAACATTAGTATTATCATAGGTATTGTTTGTAAACGCGAAAAAAAGTGTACGTATGTAACATATATATTCATCAATATTCGATACTTGTATGTATTCAATCTTCTACAAACTGATCAGACAGGTTACTCCCCAGCACATATTTTATTTTTTGTTTAAAATAAAAAAAATGAACGTTAAAAGATATGACTCCAAACCCAATATCCAGTATTCCATTTTGTTTGTCACGATATAAATGTAAGTATAAACGCATTTGTTTTTCTCAAACTTGTCAGCGACGTTATACGGCTTGTATTTATGATTACATAAATCCCAGCAACCTGTATATCCTATCTTGGAATGCAGGAGGACACATATCATCCATCAGTTGGGTAACAAGTTGATATAATATTAGGATGAGTGCTGTAAATGTAAACTATTGATAGTGAATTTGCATACACGAAGCGGAAAGCCATATATTTTTCAAGTAATAACAACCACAAAAATATCATAAGGGGAAAAGTAAGAATGATACTATATGTTGTACATTATTTGTGACTGATATTTACAAGTACACGGGTATTTCTGGTCTTTAACATTGCATTTAAGCACACATGAGGTTCGGCTATATTCTCAATTACAAAAACACACCAATGATTCATCAAAATGAATCATAAATCTTGCAATAGTATAAGTAAACATTTCCGTTATTGTCATGGTATGAATTTCTGATATTGTCCTTATTTAAATCATATGTGAAACATTCTCGGAATGCAGAAACTATTATACGGATACAACATTTTCCAATCCTAAACAGTTTTCCTAATTTTGAACATTCATTAATTATGTTTTACCTTTAACGCAAACACATAATTTAATGCAGCATGCATACGTTGGAAAATTATATCTCTATATATGGTTTGTTCTTATATCCCAATGAATAATTTTAGACATCAGAAAAAATTTAAACCAGTGCCGGTGCAATACAATCATTTAAAATTTAAATTGACATTTGCAATTCTTAAAAACATATATTGTTGAAGCAAAGAACATCCTCTTGAACATGAACTAATAATGAAGTAATATGTATAGCATTTACATTTTATATATGATATATTTTGGGTTGATAAATTATGTAATACCTCCTGTCTGCAATATTTACCGTTTTCGTCACTCAAAGTCATTGAAACACCCACTACATTATCAACCATAGACGATATAGGAGTGACATATTTATAGTCGTAAGAGTTATTATACTGAAGTGTCAAAAATGATATCTTTATAAGCAAAGGAATATCTCGTTTTATTTGTAGATTTACGAGTGTATGAGATTAAAAGAATATTTAGTCGACTCATTTGACAATTTTAAAATCTCGCGTAACCTCGTAATGCATAAACCATAATGCAATGGATCTGATGTGTCAAATGTAAGTGTAGTGGAAACATTGGCTAGCAAAGTTGTATGTGGTATTAATTCAATTTAACGGTCCTTTGCTCTGATCTGAAAAGAACGCTTTTGACTGTTGCATCGGCATTAAAGTGTCTCACGGGTTGTCATTTGTATCAATTGAATAAACCAACAAATGAATACCTCAGCATTTACATGTCAATACATTTTATCGTGTATGGTAATTGACTGATGTGAGATTCATTGAACCACCGGGCGCATCTATGGTTATCACATGCAACATTTACTATTGCATATATCACTTCGAGTATAACCTTAAATGTATTATTGCATTGATGTTCTGAAAATGTATCATTATTGTAACAGTGTATAACATTATCCGTTTTGATCACGCGTAAGTTATTGTAATATTCTTAAAAAAAATGGTGCCAATTTATACCGTTGACCGTTATATTAAAGCATATCAGATAAAGGCATTTCACTATAGTCAGCCCTTTGCAAACAATGTACTGAATGAACTTAACACATTAACGAATAATGTATTTTTAAAATCAATGTAATAAATCAAATGTGCATTCAGAGGTAATCAAGACGTGGGCTTTGACTGAAGGTGTACAGTATAATAGACGACAAAAAACCTATTGACAAAAACCAAGTGGCTTTTTTATTAATTACAAACACAAACTAGCTCTTACTTAACTTAAACATGATAATAGTAGAAGAAAGGACAAAATACTGTTTGACACACATTTAGTGTCTAATTTGCATTACCGGGCCCGTTCATTCATGCGCATAAATCGACTGCAGAAATTAATAGACTTCCATAAATAAATGCACGCTAATATGTGGCGTTTTGATGTTTTCAAAGGAATTTGTCTCGAAGATAGTCTTGTAAAGTAATACATTATTTACGTCCAAAAGATGTGTTCGCCTTGAGCAACAACAAAATCAAATGACCAGCCTCCGTCAAACAATGTATATATTCCATTTCTATCGGTGTTTACTAGAGGTATGCTACATGTAATTTGACTGCGTTGTAGAGACTTTTAACAAATATTTTAAGATCAGTAAATAAATAAACTATAATCAGTTTTAAATGATCAGAGGAAAACACTATTTTGTTTTAAATTGAACGTACCAAACAATAATTTAATTGACGCACTAACAATGATTATTTAGTGTAAACAGTACGAATACTATAAAAGATCATTTTATATGTAATAAAACAGCATGTGGTACATGGAATCAAACTATACCAGAAACTTTATCGACGTTCTGATGTTACTAGTTTATAAGTTGTGTTGTTTTACAGCTATGTTGCATGTAAGATAATTTTAACAGAAAGTGAT
This sequence comes from Dreissena rostriformis, assembly GCA_007657795.1. NCBI lineage: Eukaryota > Metazoa > Mollusca > Bivalvia > Myida > Dreissenidae > Dreissena > Dreissena rostriformis. Next base: position 12,429 of record VMBQ01010474.1, on the reverse strand, counting down.
GCTTGATTGTGATTGCTGATTAATAAAATGTATCGAAGTAAAAATCGAAAAAGAAAACCTTGAATGTAAGTCAACATGAAGGAAAGTGTTGAACGTTATAACACGATTTCGAAAAATGTCAAATTTTTACTATTTTTTTTGTCAACAGTGTTATTTCATATGTTATTTATATAATACATTATCAGCTATAAGTTATTCCTAGTTGTAGTAAATCCATTTTCAAAAATCATTATTTATCAATTATTTCTAGTGAAAAGTATTTTTAATCAATTCACACGCGACAATATGTATTATAGCCTTGGAAAATATTGTTTCGTTATCAAGTTGTAGTTGTGATTTGTTTGTTCGCTTGTTACTGCATGTTGAAATCATAAATGTGACATAAAGTGGATGAACGTTTGAAAATATTGTATCATATGCAATCATTTACTAATTGTACAATGTACTACATGTTTAATATAGCTTTTTTCAATACTACCGGATCAATCGATATCGCTGCCATTGTTTCGGATGACTGGTTAAATGTCAGGATGAAAAGCTGATAAATGTGATATACATTCTTGAACAGTACTTTCCGTTCAGTTAATGGTCGCTAATGTAGTAAATATGTACATTACTTTTAAGTACGAGAGATCTAACGAGTATCCAAGTATTAAAGTACCATACAACAATTGTATGATTCGATTTGAAAACTATGTCATAACATGTTTGATTAAAGCTGTTAGATGAACTAGATTTAGTGAGAAAAAAAATCAATGCAAACATAATTATTGTATCACTTATGTAACAAACTTAAATTATCTGTTTAAACATCGGCACACAGTTTTGATGACAGAAAACACCCTTGTGTTGACTGGCTTTGTCGTATTTTACGTGTGAAATGCAAATATAGAAATCCAATCATAGTCTCGGATTTATTTCCGTTAACACAATCGCTGTACATTATCGCCATCCTTCACTTATAATATTTTCATCCTCCGTGTATTTTAATTAGTAAGGCGTGGATGTTTTATACACGTTTATATAACATGCTTTTAAAATTCCCATAAACATATTTACTGTTTAAAAAACTCTAACATTTTCTGGAACAATTTACGAAGAGTGCATACATTTTTAAAAATATATTGCGAAAACTGTTTTGCCACTTAAAACCTCTTTGACGTTCTGTTAAATAGTCTACGGAATATTTAAATTTGACATAAGACTACCATCAAGCAAGCAAATAAATGCGTTTGAACAAATAACGTAAACAATTTAGCTCACGCATCAAAGGTGCAATGCACTCATTTCAAGCATATGTGATTATTTAAAACCCTTATGCGACAGATAAAAAGACCACTTAAAAATAAAGCGCAATACATCTTCTATTAACATTTTATAACTTATTTATTACTTTTTGACTTGATCAATTAATTGTTTAATACCCCTCGTTTACAATACGTGTTATCTGTATGCAGGAACATAAATCACTCGAGGTTTTTGAGACATCCTGATACTTTTACAGCCGTTCACGATGTAGGATTGATACATTTATTTAAAAGTTAAATTGGAATGTTGAATATGCTATCTTAATGAATATAGTTATACATCTATTGTTCTGGTAGTACTATTCTATTCAATGCGTTTCTTCACTTACGCACAGTGATGTTTCTCAAGGACACACGTCCCTTGAAATCCAGAAGGGTGTATCCGACTTCCTGTACATATGCTGATAGGTATATTTTGCTTTTAAGTGACAATGCTGAGATACAAAAGGGCTTTTCAACCTTCCATGCACATATGCGGATAGGTCTATTTTGCTCCCATATAACGATGCTGAGAACCAAAAGGACTTGTCCGACTTCCTGTACATATGCTGATAGGACTATTTTGCTTCCACGTGACAATGCTGAGAGCTAAAAGGGATTATCCGACTGCCTGTACATATGCTGATAGGTCTATTTTGCTTCCATGTGACAATGCTGAGAGCCAGGAGGGCTTACCGTCATTCTACGCCAATTTGCTGATAGGACGGACGGTTTTGATGGGAAAAATTATTAAGGTCTGGGCACTATTTACTCTTAGTTCTTCGGCAAAAAATGTAAACGGTACAACTAAATAACTACATGTACAATATTTGTTTACGCCCAGCAACTTATAGTATGAACATTCTTATGTTATCATTATTGGATTGCATGTTGAATTTAGACATTTCGTCAATTATTCGTGTTATTTGTAGATTATATTTAAACAGTATTGACCAATAACATATAATTTTATTTTATTGATTTAATTTGCATCCAGTAAACAAGAGTACTGAAGCAAAATATTTGACAACAATTTTACGCAGGACCAAGCAAAGAGTAATATACAACACTAACGAACATGCTTATTATATTACTTATTATTTTCTTTATAATTGTATACAAACATGTCGCTTAAGTGCAGTACGTAACAAACACTGGGATTCATGTCATGTGTCCTATATAATTAATTGATATTGAGGTCAACAACGACAAACAGATGCCGATTTGGCATAATTTCACAACTCTGCACCTTGATCAAACAGAACGGATTGGCTTTTACAAAGACATTACGTTGTCCCTTTGAATATCGCATGTGAACGTTCAATGACAATTCAATAAACCAAGAAATTACCTCAGCATTCACATGTCATAACATGGTGTTTGGCTAATGTGACATTTTTGTAAAACAGCGGCGCATCTAGGGTTGTCACGCATGCCTGAATCTTACTTAGGAAACCCTAGGCAACATTCCATGTCAACAATAATACATCGAATTCGTTTCAAGCAGTATTGGATTGAAAGTAATTTATGTTGTCGAAATGATTACAAAACAGTAATAAATGTATTAAAATGTATGAGATAATAATGAGATTTTTTTTTATTTTAAGTAAAAAAACGATCGTTCATGATTGTATTTATCTACGTAACTTATTGAACTTGATATATTACACATCAGGACACATGAAAAAGTCAAATAAAGTTGTAAAACAAGTATTATAACACTGTGATTTGATGCATTGTGTGTGAAATCATTTTACTTTAAGTAATAACCAAAGTTATATGTAACTTAAAGTGAAAAATATCTTCAATCTGCACGTATTGTTCTCATCATTTCCGTTACGTATAGGTACTTAAAGTGAACAACTTTGTTCTTAATTATTATGCATGTGCGTATGATTACGCTCGATAGATAAAAAACATTATTCGTATGTTTCTTTGTCTTATTTATTTCTGTGCATTCTAAATTTAAGCAAATAATGTGATAATCTAATGTGTGGATCGACTAAGCAAACAATGAGGTACATTTCCACCATATACCGTACTATTCAATTCCATCAAACCAATTTGCTGTCATCGATTTAGATTACACGTCAAAGGTAAAGATGAAAAATTGCTGAATGGGGAATACAATGTTACACAGTACTCAGTTAAGCGAATGGCCGCCGCTGTAATAAATCAAACGAAATCAATCAATAGACATCGCTATAACGTGCACGACATCTAACAAGTACTGGAGAGTACGAACCCAATGAAACCATTGTATCACACGATTTGGAAAGGTTGTAGTATTGATTGCAATAATTGTATATAATTCTAACATTTAGTCGTGACACTCATTTGCTAATTATTAAGCATTTCACTTAAGAGTAGTTAAGGGAATTATGTTTGTTAGAAACGTTGGCAAGCTATATCTCCCACATCAAGGTTCAAAACAGTACTTTCAATTTAAAATCGACTAGTAAAGTCAATTATGTTTGTCAGAAACTTTGGCAATATCAAAGGTTCAAAACAGTACTTTCAAATTAAAATCGACGCCATTTTTGTAATTCTGTTTAACCCTAAACATATTCAGCCACTTGACATGGGGACAGCGCCATAAATCTAGCATTAACTTATATGTGATTCGTTGACACCCAGATCGGTAGGAAAAGTAAGCCTCTAGAAAATAAAGAGCAATAAATCTTGTATTAACATTTCATAACATATTTATTACTTTTGGGCTTGATAAATTATTTATTTAATACCTCACATCTACAATGCTATCTGTCTATAAGTACATAAATCACTCTAGCTTATTGAGACATCCTCATGCATTATCAGCTGAAGGCATGGGGGAGATTTACATTTATTGACCTGAAAAACTTGTTTACCTGAAGTATCAATGATGACATAAACAGGAATATATAGTTGTGTGTATCTTGCTATAAGATTAACGGTTTTGATTCACTTATAAGCGGTGCTATTTTAGCATATTATTCAAATATTGCCATATATGTATAAATTGTTTCCCTACATACAGTGCATTTAAAAAAAATACACCAAAGTAAACATACATATTTTGATACCACTTTTATTAAAACAAAGAAAGATATAACATGAAAAGGGAGTGTGTGTTTTTTTAACATACACATACTGACGCTCGTTATTTATTTGATTTGTCCAAAGTATATATTTTGTACACATGGACATGCAAATGTTGTCATTGTCATACATATTTTCTCACGACCATGCACTTCGATCAAAAAAGATCTCATAGGCATTAAAGTGTCACATTCAGTATCACGTTTGTTAGTTCAATAACAGTTCAATAAACCAACAAATTAATACCCAGACATTCACATGCCATTACATCTAGTCGCGTATGGTGTTTGGCTAATGTGAGATTCATTGAAACACCGGGGCGGATTTCAGCCTGTCACGCATGCCTAAATAATCTGAAGGAACAATCGCCAGGCAACATTCAGTTTCATCGATTAATCTTCGAGTTATAGGTTGCATTCATAATTTTATTCAGTGTGTTTTTGAAATCGAACATTTTATACAATATTTAACAATGCATCACAATGTATGTGATAATGAGGCGTATGTAACTGAGCATTCAAACGTATGAATTTACGTACATTACCAAAAAACGTTATAGCCAACATGACATATGCCTCGCAATGCCGTGTGCTATTTTACACACATTCTCGAGTATTTATACTAATAACCAATGGTAAACTATGTTTTTTTTACATATAGTTTGTTGATTGTTTCTTTTTCGGTTTCTATCAACGAAACAATCTGCGAAATATTCTGACAAAGAAATACATTGTATTTTGAATTGTATCAAGAAACTATTCACTATGGCGATGACGACAGTGTTAAAGACTTCGATGAAACAGATACTTCGTCTTAACAAATGGCTCGTTTTATTAACTGGCATTTGTCATAAAAACACATTGGTAATCATGAAAACGGAGACTGGTGTTAACAAGAATTAGACTTATTATAAGATTGTAACCCTTAAGGAATGATCATCGCTTAAATGTGCAATTACATCCATGTACAGTGTGTTTAACGCTCGTATGACGAATCACTTAATAGTGACGGCTAATGTTGACTGTGGTTTAAACATTATTTGAAGTACATTTTTATTACCTCGGCACGAGAGGTTCAATGTTTTTTCTACTCGATAACAGCATGTTTAGAACGAATGTTTATTACTAAAATGATAATATAGCGTATTCTATCTTGATTGTATTGTGTTTATTCGGAAAACAAGTAACGCGCTGAAGTGTTGGTTATTTTCACTTTAATTTGACTGTCTGATATCATATGATATAGACCATAAAAAATGACAAAACCGACAGAATATTTAAAACAAAGGCGGTTGCATTTTTGGAAGGGTTGAGCAGTGAACAATGGTCCATTCTTTTCAAATGCACGTACAACACACACACATTGATACCATGTATTTCAATGGATTAATATCAAACGCGATTTACAGTTAAACTCTTTAAGTAAGAATTACACATGGTAATGTACCTTTAACAGATAGGATTTCAATTTTCTCATAAGGTGTTGCATTAAAAAAAAAGAATAGTTAAAACAATTAATATAAAATATAAGGTTTTACAAAAAGTGCTATCTCAATGATGATACCAGAACATGAATTTCCGCTGTACTTTTGAAAAGTCAAAGAGTACCGTTGTTAAATAGCTACAAATATCAGTTTGCAATGACACAAACACTCTTAGTCTGTAAATTGCTTGTAGAGTTTTCATGCGGTAATCCGGTTATTTCGTAATAAACGTTTAGATATCTTAATTAGCAACGAAAGATTTTATAAGGGACAATTTGGCCTGAAATGTCGCAGGAGTCAAGTGAGCCTCATTCTGGGAAAACTTGGCTAAATGATAACTAATATGCGTTTGTTTAAAGAAGTATACGCACGTGTATGCTGGTATACGATGTAGCTTACTTTGGTAATGATTATTTTATGACCTCACTGAGTATTGTATAATTATGTAATCGTTTGAAAGTCAAAAATAACATATGACAATATTGAATGCATCTTTGTAGCGAAATGTGCCAATGTTTGCCAATAATATGCTTATTACAGGTTGCTACATATAACAACATGAATCGTTTTGGGGGAATGGGCCATTAGAGTGATGTACTCTTGTTCGGATTTGTTTGTAAATGATGAGGGAAAGGGGTGTGTGGTTTATGGAAATGAACGGGTTATGTGAACATATACACAAACCTATAGGCAAAGCACTCAATCATCATATCCACATTTTATATATTATTAAAATATTTAGACATCAGGCTGTGTCGGTGCAGTCGCAACATTAACCTCGTGTGTTGTGGTCTGTTTCGTTCTGTTTCTCAAGGGAAGTCGTTCGTACTTGGTGTGCGACAGAAAACGTTCGAGATGAAAGGTCTAAATAAATGTGTTGTGGGTCTTGCTTTGATGACTGCGACGCTCTGTTAACAAAGCTCCTCGATTATTTACCGTTATTTTATATTCTTACAGTTCACGGTTTAAAGTACTAGCTGAGAAACTTTCACTTAGGGACGATTAAATGAATAGAAAAACTCCAAAAACAAGCGTGTATAATTCGATTACTTCCATTTATTTGCGAAACATAAAATGAACAGGAAATAAGAGTTAATTATAAAATATATCTTTCACGAGGTGTTATGTTTGTCTTTATTGCAGTGTAACAGTTATGAAAACGGCCTGCTTTCGTATGTACACAACTTCAAGTGATACACGGTTGTATGTCTACCTTTCAGCGTTAGTCATTGTTTACGGTGACATTATAATTGGCTTAACGTTTTCCTTTTTTAACATGTATACATTTAAAATAGTCCAGAGAAATTATGTTAAGCATATATCTATTTAAAATAAACTTTCGTATGTACACAACTTCTAGTGATACACGGTTATCTATTTAAAATGAACTAAATTATTGTATCCACAACGTCTGTTGATGCAAGTTTGTATGCCTATGTGTTGGTCATTGTTTACGATGACATTGTTAATGTTTTCCCCTTAAAAAGTCTATACATTTAAATATTCCTTTTCTAGGCTATACATTGTTTTCATGTGTTCGCAACTTCTGTTGATGCACTACGGTATTCCCAGCTTTCAGGGTTATTCATTGTTTACGATGATATTATTATAGATAGCTTAATGTATTCCCTTTTTACGTATGCATACTTAAAGAATACTCTTTATATGCTAGACATTTGTTTTGCAAATACGTTTACATACCCATATTCACATTCCAGAATGTTTGAAGGACATAGTTCGGAACTGCAGCTCGGAAAATTGTTGGAATATGATAAGATCCTTTTAGCCTCGTTATTGGAAAACTGGTCGTCATGCTTGTGCGTAAAAAAATGTCCCAGATTAGCATGTGCACTCCGTAAAGGCCTATCAGGAACCACACTTTTCGCCTAGATTGGATTTTCGTTGAGAAGAGACTTCTTTTAAACGAAAAATTGCATAAAAGCGGAAAGTGTCGACCCATATTAGCCTGTACGGACTGCACAAGCTAAGATGCAGACAGATAAACAAAGACTCAATAACAGATGTTCATCAATGTATAAATTATATTATGTTTCAAAACATGTACTTGAGCTGCCGGCCTACAGCACATGCAAAGTCAATATTATATTTTAGCAATAATAATTGTCAATTATAATATTTACACACTATGCATTAATAGTGTAGGATTCTGAATATAATATGTAATAATACGTTTCTGTTAATACCATTAAATATCATTGTTTTATATGTAATTATATTGGAACCCATTTATAAATTACATACCGTTTATGACATAAAAACCTCTCACCTGATGCGTGCATGGACTCACGGAACAGTGAACTCCATTTCTACGATCTCTTTTTGTATATGTTACGGAGCAATCCCTTTTATTATATCGGTTCTGATCAATGGTCAAACATCGGAACTAGAAGCTGCTGAATGTGGAATACAATGTTAAACAGAAACCTGTGTTAGAAATTTGTATATCATACAGTCGTGTATCTGGTTATTATTTTATTGTGAACTGTTTGATTGTATTTTATTGTATTTTATTGTATGTTATTGTATTTTATTGTATTTTATTGTATTATTGTATTGTATTGTATTTTATTGTATTTTATAGTACTATATATACGATATTCATCTTTTTGTGTGTGTTGGGGGGGGGGGAGCGTTTATTCGTCAGAACTATGAAAGCTCGATAAAGTCAATTTAAACACTGTGAATTAAGCACTAAATTATCAAACTTTAAGTAATCGTTTAAACATCTCCTTACTGGTTTGATGACTGACTTGTAACAACGTCGCTCGTGGTTGACTTGTGTTATTAAAATATAGAAATCACGTTAAGTCCGCGGTTTATATCTGATACTCAATTTCTGTAAATCGTGGCTTATATTGCAATGAGTTTGAGAGTACTTTACTCCTTTGTTACTCAGATATAAACAAAGTAAAACTTCCGCTGCACCAGTAGGACTGGAACCTTGTAATAGCACGTGTAAACAAAGGTAGGAATTGAACCTCGATTGATTTGGATCGAGCTGTTTTATGGACACGCATCATAACGACCAAGAGCTGTGTATTGACCGATGTGTCTATTCAATAAGCATACATACAATTGAGTCTCGTTCTGGGAAAACGGGGCTTAATGCATGTGCGCGAAATGTCGTCGTAGATTAGCATGTGCAGTCCACACAGGCTTATCTGGGACGACACTTTCCGCTTGAACTTTAAACAAAAAATGCAATAAATACGGAAAGTGTCGTCCCTGATTAGCCTGTGCGTACTGCACATACTAATCGTAGATGAAACTTTACGCACATGCATTAAGCCCAGTTTTCTCAGAACGCGGCTCATTTTGTAACGCATACATAAACTGTTCTTTGTTAATGTTGGTGCACTTGAGGGATTTACATCTCTCACTTAAGGCTGGCGGGAAACGTCAATATGTTTGTACAGAAGAAACATAGTTACATAGCTACAATTTAAGTCAGTTAACAATGGTGCAAATAATTTAAATCGATGAAGTCGATAGCTTTAATCCTAATAACGTGTGTCCATTTTCCTTCCGGAATTCCGGCGCTCTCGGATTTGGTGTTCAGACTTCCGTATTGGCAAAGGAAGTTGCTATTATTGGCAGTGTTTGTCAACTGCACTCCGACCGTGTGATGGTGTTAAAGGTTTCGTATAGAGTATGTAAAGGTTACTGTTAAACAGCACTGGTGGGTGTATAGAAAACCATTGTTGATTTTAAATGAAAGATTATTGCAAATGTGGAATTACCATTGTTAATATGTTTATCGTCTACAAACATGACGGGTATAATTACTCGCTTCACAGTAGAATCACCCTGTGAAGACAGATTTAATTGGAAATTTATCGATGCCATTACTGGTTTACACTTTCTTAAGCAAACACTGTTACTGCAACGTCAATAATTATGTAACGAATTTAAATATTTACATGTCTACACAATGCCAACTACAAAGATGCAAACACTAAACCGATAAAGTCAATAACTGTAATCCGCATTACGGTTGTCCAACTTCCTTGCGTAATTCCGGCGCTGTAATAATTGTTTTTTCAGTTTTCCGTATTAACAAAGGCGCTTGTTACTATTGGCAATGTGTGTGTCGTTAGTTAGGCAGGTACGCACGTACGTAAGAATGTAGGTATTTAGGTACGTAGGTAGGTAGATAAGTACGTAATTAGGTACACAGATAGGTACATAGGTAGGTACGTTGGTACGTAGATGAGTACATAGGTAGGTACGTTGGAACGTAGGCACGTACGAAAGTATGTAGATACTGACGTACGGATGAACATATATGTTTACGCTGGATTAACCATGGACGCCTGTCCGTTACTTTATGACGTAAAAATGTCACACTTCAGTGTATTGTTTTTTTTTATGAAATGAACTTGTGCATGCGCGTGTTTTATCAAATAAGTAACTAAATTCAACCAATTCAACTTAGAATAACAACGATTATTACAATCTGTAACCTATTACAACATTTGGCGTACGGTTGTGACGATCTCTATTTCTGAACTAATTATACATGCGGATTGAAATAATCGACATGATCTTTGCATTTTGCTTTTATATGTTCAGATTATCTGTCTGTATACACAAAACTGTACATAAATCACTTAATCCCAATCTTCACAGTCAATGCACGTAATAAATGCGAGACATTAACCGCTCGTGTTGTATTTTTTCCTCACAGGAACTCTTCTTTTGAGTGCAACAGATAACCTTTAAGCTGAATGACCAAACCAAAGTCGATTTGTATCTTTGCTTTGATGAATGTAAAGAACTGTCAACATAGCGCCGTATGTACTTGCACTCTTCTTAAGTTTTCAGAGTTTAATGTCTAAAATGTTTGATAAATAACTTTAATTTACCGATGATTAAATGAATAGAAGCATGAGCGTAAATAATTATATTACTTCCATACATTTGCGAAACATAACATTCATGATTTGGTGAACTGGAAATACATCATACGCATACACACAACTAATAACATTAACTTCGTTTTAAATGTGAATTTATATGCCACTATTTTAGAATATGCGTTTCAGCTCTTTTTTCTCATGTTTAATAACATCGAAGAAAACAAGATAATATAGTTGCTATTATTTTGCACTTTTCTTTTAAATAAAATAAAATGGTTTCATGCATTCACTACTTGTGTTGTTACACGATTTTTTAAATATTAGTTTATTATGTAAATCGTTCCTTGTTCGTATTATTTTTTTAATGAACTTTGTGCAGTTTGCTAAATGGTAAGCCTTTTTTTAATTAAACGTCATTTGATGTACAATGTACGAGTACTGTAACTTTGCTCAAAACAGTGCTAAGCATAACAGTGCGCATGTAGAGAGTAACTGCTCGTATGCTGGGAAGCGTGTTTAGAATAATTGTATGCATCTACATATGACCATTCCATTTAGTTTGCGTATGTTCTGTATTTCAGAATGCTTGAAGGACATAGTACGGAACTGCAGCGTAGGAAAGTTCCAGAAGGATGACGTCATCATCCGCCAGGGGGAGATTGGCGACTGGTATGTTTCACAGAACAATTGGATGGTGCACTTTCAACGTTGAACGTGACTAATGGCGCTGTTGCACTTGTATACTTTTAATCAATCATCAATTTGTAATATATTCCATGAGGTTTATTCTTTATTTAAAATATGTTTATGTTAGCACCAAGCACTACTGAATCTTGCTCTCTATCGGATGGTCAAGTACCAATACAAATGTGATTTATTTATAAGAAAATTGACAAATTAAAAAGGGTGGAACATACTTTAAAGGGATAGGGCATACACATGAAAGGGACTATAAGTTAATAGAGTGGTATATATAAATGAAAAGGGGCACCCTGTCATTCCGCTTTAGCTAAATCCGTACTCATATTGTTATCCCTGCAAATGCATTTAAAGATTCAGTGCGTACAATGTTGGTGTTCTTTTTTTCTCTTAGAATTTAAAAATTTCAGCTTTTCGTATTAGCTATGATTATTTGTGGTATATGCAATGTGTTTATATATAAAATATTTGAAAATAATTCATACATATTAATCCTTATCAAAATACATTAAAAAAAAATACATCGTGTCGCAGTTTCTACATCATTTTGGCGGGTAAGATCTCTATATTCATCATCAACAAGGACAAAGAGGGAACCGGAAGTAGCGATGAACAGTCTGCCTATGACGTCATCGGTGGCCTTGACAATGATGGAAATCTGGACCGGAGCAAATTGGGCAACTTTGTCACCAGTCTGGGTGAGTGCACAAAGTAAGAAATTATTTGGTATACGTATGCACTGGTGGAATGAGTACAGTCTTAAAGTTATATATATTCAATACTTCAACTCACTTTTTGGAGTGCAAAGAGTTAGGTAGTTTGTGGTGGAATAGTCGTGCAAACTTATGTCTATGAAACCTTATTAAAAATTTAATTAAGCCTGATTCACTACAAGTTCAAAAGACTTGGTGTCAAATATTACACAAATTCGAAACTCTTTGTCAGTTTTATTTAATTCATTCTTGTATTTAACATTATAGTCTGACAATTTCAAAACAGC
>VMBQ01010472.1:0-14275 GCA_007657795.1 Dreissena rostriformis | reverse complement strand
TCAAAAGGGGTTTTGGTCCGATGAAAAACATGGCTGCCAGTGGGCGGGGCAGTTTTCCTTATTTGGCTATAGAGAAACCTTGTAAACACTCTAGAGGCTACATTTCTTGTCTGATTTTCATGAAACTTGGTAAGAAGATTTTTCCCAATGAAACCACGATCGAAAACTAGGTCACTAGGTCAAAAAAAGAAAAACGTTCATGTAACTTTGTCAAAATGTTTGTCTTAATGATAGGTTGGTTGAGTTCAAAAGTGGTTCTGGTCTGTTGAAAAACATGGACCAAGTCAAAGCTTGAAAAAACCTTGTTTATCTTCAACCGCAAAGAACGCAGCTTTGATATTTGATATGTGACAAAGATTGTTCAAATCATGCCACTGGGCAAGCTCATTTCACAGGTGAGCGATCTAGGGCCATCTTGGCCCTCTTGTTTTGTGTTGTGACTTATTAATATCACAAGCATAGGGGGTTATAATATTGTTATTATCTCTGTAGATCTTTAAAACAAAAAAGTATCCTATTTGCATTGGATTTTGTTCTACTTTCATTGTGTACAGTAATCACATTCTTGATGTTCAGTCCAGAAAAACATTTAACCTACACCGCTTGTTAAAGATATTGCATACCTTGTACAAATTTATGAAACATGATGTTGTTTAAATAGTAGTACTTTTTGTTAACATCTTCATATATTAAATCCTTTAAAAAAATAGTTTCAAATATAAATTAAATGTTCAGGTAAGTCAACAGAGCTTCTGAAGTACCTTTTGAGTCGTTTCTGTCGCCCGGGTTACTCTGACCAGCACATGCCTGACCAGAGTGGTAACACGGTACTTCATACAGCAACATTGCAGAGGAATGTGGACAAGAAGAAGAGGTAAATATGCAGTGTCAGAGGGGGTCAATATATGTGAAATAATGCTAGTTTATAATATTACAGATTAATGTGAAAAAGAAAGCACCAAATGAGTGGAATTGTTTTTGCGGATCAAGTAAATTGTATGTTGAGCTTTTGAAACATCCGTTATTGTTATTCTGTTATTCCATGATTTGAAATATAGGTTATAACATTTAATATTGCTGAAAAATCAAAGCCAGGAATTAAGCCATGTTTGTTATGAAGTTTAAGTTCCTCTCCATAGATACTTTATCTGATTATTTACCCTTGTTCGTCACATCAGCACCCACATATGTGTATACATTTGTTAGACAAGAGGTGATAGAGATCCTTTTGAAGACAACAGTGGACGCGAGCGTACGTAACCAGTCCGGTAAGGTGGCGCTGGATTATCTCCCCTCGGGAGAACCTCAGAGTAGGGAGTTGCTACGCATGGCCATGTTCATGAAAGGTAACACTTGTAGGCTTTGGATAATTTTACTAGTCTAGATAAAAGTTAACCAGTTAATTGCATATTTGAAGTATTATAACAGGAAAAGTTTTTACACAGAAATGTAGAAAATTTTGCTTCCTCTCTGGCTTGAAACTCTTTGCTTATCATAGTTATCAACTTATGTTCTCTGAAAAAAACAAGACTGCAGTGAGTGCTGACACAATTTCGAGAATCTTCTGTAATTAAGCTGTTTCTAATGGCTTGACCAAATACTGTCACAGGAAAATGTTATTGTCCCCTACTGGTTTCACCGGAGGGGACTTATGGTTTGTGCTCTGTCTGTCAGTCGGTATGTCAGTCAGTCAGCCTGTCACACTTTTCTGGAGCCTGTGATAACTTTCAAAATTCTTCATATTTTTTCATGAAACTTGAAACATGAACACAGGGCAATATGGAAATTATGCAGGGCATTTCATTTTGTTCTTAGGTCAAGAATTCTGGTTGCTATGGCAACAAATAGACTAAAAACATTGCTGAAAATGGTGGAGTTTCACTGGTAGGGGACCATATTGCTTAGCAATAGTCTTGTTTCTTAAATAATAATAAAAATGTTAATAATATTTCTCAACTGTTTCCTATTAAATGAGCCGCATCATGCAAAAAATCGGTCTAATACCATATAAGCGCGCAGTCTGATCAAGACATACCCTGTCCGCCATTAAGTACCTCAAGGTTTTGTGGTTTAATAAGCGAACAGAGTAGCTCCTTACCAGACTGCGCTGAAGCACAGCCTGGTCTTGAGCTATGCTGGCAGTATATGAAATGAAACCCATTTTCGCATGACCAGGCTAAAACATTATGATTTATGTGTTAAAAAGGGAAAATTGCAAGCACTGATGGAGACAACGAAGAGAGCAAGGGAAGTACCAAGGCATCAAAGTCTGTTGAGGAGAGACAACCCAAACAGAAATCCCGTCGCAAGGACCCCTGTGATCTCTGTGAAAGTCTGTATCAACAGGCTGCTGCCATAGTACGTGTCAGTCTAGATCTAAATATAATTATACAAAATACCATTAATTGTGTTATTCATGAACATGTATATCTATATATAATTATACAAAGAACCATTAATTGTGTGATTCATTAACATGTATATCTATATATAATTATACAAAATACCATTAATTGTGTGATTCATGAACATGTATATCTATATATAACTATACAAAATACCATTAATTGTGTTATTCATGAACATGTATATCTATATAATTATACAAAATACCATTTATTGTGTGATTCATGAACATCTATATCTATATATAACTATACAAAATACAATTAAATGTGTGATTCATGAACATCTATATCTATATATAACTATACAAAATACAATTAATTGTGTGATTCATGAACATGTATATTTATATATAACTATACGAAAAGAGCATTAATTGTGTGATTCATGAACATGTAGATCTATATATAATTATACAAAATACCATTTATTGTGTGATTCATGAACATGTATATCTATATATAATTATACAAAATACCATTTATTGTGTTATTCATGAACATGTAGATCTATATATAACTATACAAAAGACCATTAATTATGTGATTCATGAACATGTAGATCTATATATAACTATACAAAAGACCATTAATTGTGTTATTTATTAACATGTAGATCTTTATATAATTATACAAAAGACCATAAAATGTCTTTGACAGGTTCGTTCCATTAATTATCACTATGTTCAGTTACCGGTATTCATTAAAGAGATCTTTAATTTATCCAATATGATGTTACTACTAACCATTCTGTTGTTTCCACACAGCTGCAGGAAGAGAATGTGATTGAAGGCTTTGACAAACTGACCCAGATTCTAGCTGAACAACATCCTGGTTCTCGCCATGAGGTTATTGTGAACAGAGCTGTCTCCAGTATCGTTCAGACCTTGTCTCAAATACAAAACCTGGGTAAGCTACTCATTGGCAAAGTCTGTTATGAAAACTGTCCACATGCATTACTTTTGTAAGCTATGATGAAGAACTTTTCTTATCTGGTCAGATGCATAACTTGATAAGCCGCACAGAATCATAACTGTGGCTGGCTATTCTGGTGCATAACCTGGGTATGCTGCCCGGATGCATAATCTATTAAGCAAGCTGCCTTGATACATAGCCTGTTAAGCAAGCTGCCTAGATGCAGAACCTATTTAGAAAGCTGCTCAGATGAATAACATTGCTAAGCTGCTAAGATGCATGAGCTCCATTACATAGTTAATTGCTTTGAAATTTAGTTAGTGCTAATGCGTATAATATTATTTTTGAGGATATAGATGTTTACAGAGACCTGACAAATAGTTTTAAAATTATTGTTAGTGACTTAAAAGAAGTCTATTTTAGCATGAAAAAAAGTCCTTTAATTAATGGGCGATTTACTATGTAGCCAATTTTTATGCCCCCAAAGGTGAGCATATAGTGATCGCACTGTCCGTCTGTCTGTCCTTCTTTCTGTCACACTTTGCGATTAGGTTTTGCATTTAGGTTTTGTAAAATGTGGATTTTTTTGGCAATATTGATCATGGCAACTTGATATTTGGCATGCATGTGTATCTCATGGAGCTGCACATTTTGAGTGGTGAAAAGGTCAAGGTCATCCTTCAAGGTCAAAGGTAAAAAAAATCAAAATCAAAAATCAGAGCGGCGCAGTAGGGGGCATTGTGTTTCTGACAAACAAATCTCTTGTTTTTGTAGTAAATCAATCTGTAAACCAACTGTTTATACTGTTGTGTCGTTATAGTGATAATAAGAATTACTTTATTGATAGCAATTTGTCAAGTGTAAACCTTTTAAATGAAGTATAGAAATATTCTATGTCAACGGCAGTTAAACATGGGGCAGACTGACTTAAGCGACATGTATACTCCTTTCTTACAGATGGGTTTGGGCGCGGTCTTAACATGAATTGGTTTTGATTTTGTTATGTTTGTAGAGCACATGAACAGCCTGCTCTGCATCCCTATAGAATACATCATCATGCTTGTGGAGAGACTCGCCATGGACCGTCTCTGGAAACAACTTGACATGCTGGTCAGGAAATACAGGAACAAGCATGGAAAAGATAGACTCAAAGGTGTGCAAATGTATATAATATTATTGCAAAGATAAACTCAAAGTTGTGTGAATGGATGTTAACTCTCATGGCAAAAGTAAACTTAAATGTTTGTGAGTGTTTGTATACTATAATTGCAAAGATAAACCCATAGGTGTAAGTAAGTATATCATTTTGAGGTTTTCTTTCACGTCATAGTAGGAATGTCTTGTAAAATGATCTTATAAAACCTTGTTCAACAACTTTTCATTCTGGATTTCGGTATGGCTCATCCTTTCTTGTGTGTTGATTAATAAGTTGAGATGTTATCACTTTACTTCTAGGTTGATAAAAACTTCAAGGTTGATTATTTGTAGGAAATTTGTTTAAAAAAACTTGTTTAAATGTTCATTTGTTGGAATTATAAACACAAATCATGGTTTGGTCTTTGCAAGATGTTAATATTGTTCCATTAGACTTACAAGAAGGTATTGGTTACATCTAATTCTTTTCCCAATTCCAGCATTTGCAGCCAACCTGACTGTAGCACCGGTCATGAATGATCCGTCACTGGCACAAAATGAAGATCTCAAACTCCAGATTATGATCAATCTTCTGAACAGCAATGCTTCATTGGGAAGTGATGGTAACCAGTTTAACACACCTTTATTAGCTCACCTGAACACAATGTACTCGTGGGGAAATATTGTGGTCTGGCCTCCAGCATTGCGTGTCGTACGCCATGTGTCCTCAGTTTTATCTCATTACCACACTAGAGGCACATTTTTTCATCCAGTCTTAAAGAAACTTGGTTGGAATGTTCATCTTGACAATATATAGGCCAACATGGAATCTGGGTCACTGCATAAAAAACTAGGTCACCAGGTCAAATCTTTTAAAAACCAAATCTCTATGTCTGCTGTAGAATCTCTATGTCTGCTGTAGAATCTCTATGTCCGCTGTAATATCTTTATGTATGCTGTAATATCCTATCGACTAGCAAGTAGTGCTTATATATTCAATATTTTTAACGTTATGTTAGAACAAATCATTCAATTTCGCACAATATAATTAATCTGAAATAACAGATGAACCTGTAGTTTACCACTTTCATTAAGTTACGCACTGGGTTTAACTATGATTACTTTATCCCTTCATTGTAATATATTTTTAATATTACTTAAATTATATTGACCACACATATTCCAATACCAGTATCTTAATTATTCCCCCAAAAAACAAGGTTTGTTGTGGGTTTGCTGGAGTCACCCTATTGGTCAGTCTGACACACTGAACATTTGTACTTTATTGCTTTATTGTGTCGGATATAGTCCCTTAGTTTTCTTCTTATTATCTTTCTATCTATCTTTCATTCTATCTGTATATATATATATATATATTGTTTATACAATGTAGAAGTGCAAGACCTTTTTTTCATGTATGTTGCAATATTTGTTGCAAAGTTATGTGCCCTTGAACTTGAACTGTACATTTGTACTATATGTCGCTAACTAGTCTTTCAATTTTATAGGTCATCAAAATGACACTTAAATGATTTTTTTTTGTTTATTATATATATTGTTATGTTTTTTTGACACACTAATTCAGATGGATGTTTGGCCATGAAGTCTGCTGTGAACGCTGAGCACTACCGTGTTCTGTATGAGCTTATCAAGCGTGGGGCTGATACACGTGCCTTGTCTGTGAGTCCCGGAGATACACCCATGCATGCCGCAGTCCAGATAGCCCTGGGAAAGGACAAAAGTATGCTTTAGAACTATAGCTAAATTGTTTGGTGGTATTTACAAGGCACTTGTGAACTGTATATAGTATACTCTTAAATTTGTGTCTGGACTTGAATTTTTATTATTTCTGTTCAAGATTTAAAAGTTTAAATGTAATATCCATACAATATTTAAGTTGGTTGCTTTGACCATTTAGACATCAATTGTACTGAATTCCAGTTCGGACCTTTTCTTAGTGAGGGTTATATACTAATCAGTAATTAAACAAGCCAGTATGAAATTGGTTTCACTGGCTTGAGAGAAATTTATTTTAACAATTCTAAAAATGTAATTTAAAATCTTAGCAAATATAACCGCATGAAAATTTAGCTGAAGTTTAGGCACGACGTCCTTAATTTATCAAAAGTGGTTAAACAGTCTGACACAGAACTAGACTCTGCACAAAAACACACAACAGACACATACAACAATTGAATAAAACTTAAGTCAATACCTTGGAATGCAAAGTATAAGGGGCTTAAACCCATCTGATTTCAAAATATACCATTGAAAGGCTAACCAATGCCTCATATAATCTTCATTGAATAAAACTGATTGATATATATATGCTATAAATATTGACTTGTTTTTTCAAATCACCTCTGATGGTTTCACTTGTGTTTCAGATCTTACGATACTGGATCATTTGCTTACCCAGTACTTCTCCAACCGTGAGGAGAATGGACATCTGGATCCTGAACAGCTGGACAAGAATGGGGACTGTCTCTTCCATCTTGTCGCCAAGGTCAAGAGCAGCTCACAGGCTGTCAAGGTGACTTGTTTGTGTCCGTTTGGTTTCTTTTATTTTTGCTGAGAACATACAAAATAGTATGTTCAGGTGTGTAAAATAGCTCTTGTCAGTCTTTACGTCTTGTGTGTTGATTTGTATGGTCCATGCTGCATTTCAATTTACAAACACAATTACATTTCGGTTCTATCAGCAGTATAGAAAATATTTTTATTATATAAATTTGAGACAATGGATCTCATGTTGACATCATGCACTTATTGCCTTCTGTACAAGAAATCACTGAGCATCCCATGCATCCATATGACATGGCAATTAACTTAAAACAAGTTCAGAGCTACTGTTTGGTAAGAGCACTAGACTTCATATCAGAGGACCGCAAGTTTGATCACCAGCCTGGCCATATAACTTGTATGGGCATTGGTCATAAATTCTTTTCCATGGACACCTTCCTACCACTGATTCAAATAGAGCAGTTGTCAGTTACTGGTATAAGTATACACACTAAGTACTCTTAAACCTGCGATCCTAGGAAAAGTGTTAGATGGTTAACTGTGAATGAAATACTTTAAAAAACGGCGACAAATTACAACTGAAAAAAAAAGTGTTTACATGACGTTGTTCCAGCAGATATTACTGTCATTGTTTTTTTACTTCAACAGGTAACAGAGATACTATGCAATCGTGGAATTTCGGGTAAATATGTTGACAAGGAAGGAAAGTTACCACAAGACTACATCATGAAGAAAAATGATCGCCGCCTTCAATTCCTGAGACTTGCCAAGTCTGTACAACCCATGAACAAGCAAATGTTCAGCCCAAAGAAGACAGCAACAACCACTCCTCTGGTAGATGATCTTAATGAGTCTGGAAGACCAGCTGATAGCGAGGCAGACAGACCTGCTGTTGCACAAGAAATCGTTAAAATTATATCGGTCAGGGAAACTCGAAAACTGAAAATCAGCTCTCTGATTCATCTGTTACCGGACAGCCCACAATCAGTATTCAGTACTCCGGAAATAGTTGATAATGAGATGAAATCAGTGGAGGTAGTCAAAGAATTAGAGGTAAACGACTTAACACAAGTGTCAGATGTTACAGACATGGCTTCATTGCTGATCAGTCCACCAGAAAACAAGGTTAAAGAAAATGCAGCAGGATTGGATTCTGACGCAGAGAGTGATGACAGTTACGTGAGTGCATCTGAAGAACCTAAGGAAGCATTGCCTGATATGGGAGATGTTAGCGTTGATGGAAAACCTGCATCTGATAAACTTGGTGTAATTGACAAAATTGCTGCAAGTGATGAGAAAGAACCGGGCAAGGCAATTGTGAATGAAATGGTTGTTGATGGATCTGGTGATCATACAAAAGCAAGTGTTGAAAGGGCTTGTCCAGAAACCGCAAATGAAGTTGACATTCAGATTAATGGTGAAAAATTGCGCCAATCAGCAACTATGGAAAGAGACATGGAAACTAAAAATATTTATCACAAAGAAATGAATGACCCTGTGGATGGAGCCATTGAAAAGGCAGATGATATGGTTGAGATTGTTGAAGACAAAGAAGATAGTGGTGACGATGCAGATGATGAGGAGACTTTTGTAGTAGATGCACAGGTAAAATACACAACAAATGTAAGCATTTTAGCTTTTTTAAGTTTCTTTTGTCAGATTCTACCAAATATGCCATTATTAAGTGCATTAAACAAGACTTTATAATACTTGATTACAGAAGCATAAACTGGTCAACATATATTTTACAGTTTTGTCTTCTGAGTTTCTTACTGTTTTAAAAACATAACATATTAATTTGTACCATTATTTTAGCTTTGAAAATTATTTCCCCATCATAATATCAACAAAATGCATATGATGTATGCGGATAATGGTTATAATGATTATGTACAATAGGTGTTTGACAACTTAGAATGGGAGGTTGAATGCACCGCTGAGGTGTGGAAGGCACTGAGAGACAAACGTGTGCTGCCCGATCTGAAACGAAGAATAGTGCACAAAATACAGCTACTAGCCAGCGGTGATTGGCAGCCACATCTCTGCAAAAAACTAGTACATGTACTCCCAACTTTGAACCTGTTTGAAGCAAAGTTTAGCAAAGGTATTTTTCAGTTGTTTTGCCCATGTCAAAGTACGTTTCTTTTATTCTCTTCCAAACATGTATTTGTATGTATAAAAGTAATTTTATTATGTGTTTATTTTAATTTTGTGTTAAAATGTACATTGATTTGTTGGGTGTTTGTAGCTCACCTGTCACAAAGTGACACGGTGAGCTTATGTGATCGTCTGATGTCCGGCGTCCGTCGTGCGTGCGTGCGTGCATCCGTCAACAATTTGTTTGTGTAGACAGTAGACGTCACAGTTTTCATCCAATCTTTATGAAATTTGGTCAGAATGTTTATCTTGATGAAATCTGGATTGGAATTGTATTTGGGTCATCTGGGTCAGAAACTAGGTCAATAGGTCAAATCATAGAAACACCTTTTATAGACAATAGAGGTCACAGTTTTCATCAGATCTTAATGAAATATGGTCAGATTGTTTATCTTGATAATAAGTGATTTTGGATCGTATATGGGTCATCTGGGGTCAAAAATAAGGTCACCGGGCAAATTCTAGTAAAACCTTGTGTAGATGAAAGAGGTCACAGTTTTCATCACGTCTGAATGAAAATTTGTCAGAATGTATAAATTGATGAAATCTGGCTTGGGATTGTATATGGGTCATCTGAGGTCATAAAGTAGGTCATCTGGTCAAATCATAGTAAAACTTCCTGTAGACGATAGAGGTCATAGTTTATCAGATCTTTATTAAATTAAGTGTGAATGTTTATCTTGATTGAATCTGCGTTGGGATTGTTTATAATTCAACTCAATTCCAAAAAAATGAATTTATGCACTTTGATGTTCTTCAATTTTTGACCACTTGTGCAACTTAATGTATTGATATGAACTATATGAGTTATCAAGTTGATAAAGAAATTATTTATACTATTCCTTCTGTGAATGAGAGATTTTATTACATAATATCTATAGTTTATTTATATTTTAGTGTACTATGCTTAGAAGGTCAGCCGTTAACATTTTGGGATTCTTTCGAGATGATGTGTTACATCTCATCTTATTCTGCATTATGTTTGATTTAAAATGACCTAAATGAGATGTTATATTCAACAAACATTATGTATGTAACTCGCAGTCATGCCAAATTACCAAAAATAATTCTGACCATTAACTTCGATTGAATCATTTTTGTAAAACTTTGTACAATATAGAAACTTTTTGTTAGTCAGATGAGCGATTCAGGGCCATCATGGCCCTCTTGTTAATAACTGGGGGCTGACGACGTCAAAGCGTAGTCTGTTTGTCTACGACGTCGGGTATATGTTTTACTACGAAACATTGTTTCAATACACATGCCATCGAAGTAATGGATACAGAAACTTCATTGAGTAACCTATACATTATATCTGTAGTTCTTTGCACAACCAATACATACTCTGTGCAAAACCTGTACATAAAGCGACTTGTAATTTCCTTCCGAACAAAGCATTTGAATGATTAAAATATATGTTCGTAACCTGTTTTGTACTTTAAAGTGTTTAATGTACAGTGTATCAAAGTAACATGTACATGTAGTTTCATTTAAGTTAAGTTACAGTAATTGGCTACTTTAACAGAATTACCACCTTATGCATTACTTCAAATCAATATATTTCGATTTTAGCTCAAAATCAATGTAACGGTTGCAACAACGCTCATTTGTAATTAGTTTGTTATTGAAAATAAGTACCTACAATTACTGGATGTTCTGTTCTCTAATCCATAAATACCAGAAAAGATGAAACTCGCCTGATTAAGTAGTGTATTGACACAATGTTTCGTAGTAAAACATATACCAGAAGTCATAGACAAACGGACCACGCTTTGATGCCGTCAGCCCCCAGTGTTAATACTTACATATTTAAATGATTATTCATTGTTTTTCTGATTCTGTGTTTGCATCATTTTAAGTTTTTGAGTATTCATCAAATAGCCACATTTATTGTCCAATCTTCATTAAACCTGGTCAGAACATTTGTCCCGCTGACATCTTGGCTGAAGTCAAACTGGGTAAGGGAGGAAACAAAACTAGGTTACTAGATCAAATTAAAGAAAAAACTTGTTAACACTCTAGAAGTCACATTTATATATATATAAGTATATAGCGAATCTTTGTTAAACTTTGTTACAACATTTTTTCTAATGATGTCTCCGCTGTGTTCGAAAATGGTTTCGGTTCCTCGCAAAACATGGCCGCCAAGAGGGGGGGGGGGTCAGTTTATCTCTTTTGTATCTCGGGAGAGTTTGAAAGTAGTTGCAATTTATTTAAAACATGGCTGCCTGCTTACAATATTTATGAAATTTCAGCTAAATAAATTGAAAAAAAAATAAAACTCTTATTTCTTGGCATGGTCTAATTTCTTGTTTTATTTATAAATTTTCATCTTTTAGTTTACATATTCTATATAACTACTACATATATTCAACTTCATATATTTTTCTTATTGGTAATTATACAAGGTGAGTGACAAAAAACTTTCATAATACTATCTAAGGGAAAGTTTATTTCAGCATGCTGTCTTGGGACAGCTTTTGTGAATATTTATTGTCAATAATTTAAAAATATTTCAAAGCAAATTTTCAAATCCAGGCCGGCGTATAATCTGGGAGCTAGCAGTGGCATTCTCTCCACGTCTTAGTGAGACGGCTGAGCGCCGTCTGCATTCGGAGCAAGGGGACATAATTCAGCCTGTTCGTGGAGGGAAGATTTATTCTGAGATTATACGAGTCTGGGATATCGTCATGGACCATAAGAAGATATACAGGTTAGGAATCTCTTTTAATAGTTTCCTGTTGATAGGCATTGAGTTTATTGGTTAAAGTAAAAACTTAATTGAGTCGAATCACATTAGGTTAAAGCTGTGATGGCATGCATATGCTTAAGTGTGTGTGTCTGAGATGTTTAAAAATATATTTCAATAAAATGTGGGAATTACAACTTTGGAACATATAGTACGTATTTTTAATACAGATGAAGGAAAAATGATACAAATAATTTATCATCTGCTTTATCCAATACATGAAACACAATCTTGATGGTTGCATTTTATTTACTGGTTTGTTGATCTTGATACAAAAACATGAAGTTTAACCTTGGATTTAGTGTTTGCTGCAATGTACATGAATTATTTCTAATGAATGTTCAGTTGTTTAGCTTTAAGGTACCTGTTGAACTTCAATTTTATGAATGTTATTTTATTGTAAACACTGGACTGCAGTTTAAGAAAGTGTGTTAGAGAAGTTTTGAAAGCCATCTTCTCAACTGACCTGGAGCCTGCTGTATTCCAGATCGGTCCAGAAGATCAACAAATCCCACTTACGGGGAGAGCAGTGCATCATTCAGAAGAACCTGAGAGGAATGCGTGTTGATCAAACCACGCAACCAGGGGTCGGCAAGCGCTATCCAATGCTGTACGCAGAACATGACGTTACTAACGAAGAAATGTTGCAACAAAATCAGGTGACTATGTAACTGCAAAAGCATTTTACAGTGTTATTGTATACTTACCCTTGTAAAACTAATATTTAAGTAAGGAATTGCTATCCAATGCAGTATGCATAACACTTGACTAATGAAGAACTATTTTAACCAAAACAGGTCGCACATTCAAATTTATTCCTTATTTTAATATAATTTTATCATTTGTGTAATGTTAACATGTCAAATTGTAAACTGACCACAGTGTTATTCTTTAAAAAAAATCAAAATCCAAAAAATAACAAACCTAGTACCAATCGAGAGAGAAATCATTATTAATTGGTTTCCTTCCATCAACCCACCACAGGGCATGAACTTACTGATATTCTTTTCTCACTTCAAGAGAATCTATGAATCACTCTAGAGTACATACATAATTCCTGTATTCACGACAGCGTCATATTAATTATTTTCATAAAACCATTTATTTTATGCATTCAGGAGATTCAGAAGTATTTCCCACCAGCGAGCTCCAACGAGACCGAGTACCACATTCTCAAGTTCTACTCGTTCTCCTCGGCCCTTGTGAGTCACGTGCTGCAGAACATCGAGACCAAGGTGGACTTTCCGTTCCGGGTGACTGACCTGGAGCATGCCATTATCAACCTCAAGTCCAAGGCTCCCATTTTGCTACTCGGAAGGAGTGGAACGGGTCGGTAATGTTTAAGTCTGGGACAAGTTTTGACAAGTTCGGAATTATAGCTAAAAAGTTCAGATTGTAGTTTCATTTTGTCCATGGTCTTGTTCTCTTGGGGGTAAATTTGAATACCTGGAGGATAATTCACTGCTGTAGTCAACAGAAACCAAACTCGTTTGTGTTTTTGTCATTATTACCACTTTTGATACCCTCACTACCTGAGGGTTATAAGGGAGCTACTGGTATATAGGAGTAACATTTGTCTCTGTGTATGTTTGTATGTAACTTGGTATGTTGATAAATGGCCATATGGTAAACATGCCTTTTTCAGTTTTTTCGTCAGATAATAATAATTGTGGTTGCTATAATGATACAATAGTTAAGCTAGATTATTGAAACGTATGGAGATCCTTTTTTTACTCCTGCAATATTAACTTCGAAGGGAACTGCTGTTTTGACAAAGCTCGTGTTAAACAACATCTAAGAGGTAACTTGGTGACTGTTTTGTAAAAATTGAAAATTTACCATTTATTGCACTACATTTCAGGCAAGACAACCTGCTGTATGTACCGACTGTGGAGTCAGTTCCACACCTACTGGTCAAAGGCAAAGGAAGCAGGAGCCCCCATCCTGCCTCGGTGTGTGGAGTTTGTGCATCAGGAACCCATTGAGGAGGAGAATTCGAATGAAGAAGGTAATATATATGAAATGTGTGGGCCACTAAGCTTTCATTAATATACTGTGTGTTTATAATTAACGAAATTGATGTTATCCGAACACAATCACTGTTCTGTATTTCACTTCTGTAAACAAAATAAGAAATTGAAAATAAACAGAGCATTTTAAAGTCATGTAGTATTAAAATATATATGAATCAACACTTGTTTTTTGTATGTACATTTCTATACCTATTGTTTGGTTAGTTCATTTATCAATAAAATATAATATATTATATTTCTTAAGTTTCAAAGGCTTTCTAATTATTTATGTACTCAGGTGATGATGAAGTTTAAGTCATCTTGTGTCTTGTGTGACATGTAACCGATTTCTGAATGTTTCCTTTTTTTTTTTTCTTTTT
>VMBQ01010471.1:0-26141 GCA_007657795.1 Dreissena rostriformis | reverse complement strand
ATACGTGTTCACTTTATCAACGCACGTGGCGGAGTTCTGACACTGATGACTCAGACACTCGTTTATATCTGGAATTGAAAAAAAGATGAGCATCATACATTACCAATTCTCCCGAAGAATCATGTTCAATCAATGATCTTGTAACTATGACTATACTGTCAGGTTCAGATCATAACTCATACAAAGATGCTAGAGGAGACAAATCTCATTATATAGTGTGATTCTTAACTTGGTTAATATTATGAAACACAACACATTTACTAGACATGGCAAACACATACATAACACAAAAATGACTTAAACTGGGATTATGAACGGTAAATGTAAAGGTTTTGAGGTCAAAACCGGTTTTAAGGAGCCCCAAACCGCAAACTAGGCCCAGAGCAATTCTGAAACCATTCATTTGAAAAATATATAATTAAAGCAGCATCAAAGTTCACAATTAATAGCATTTAAAGAGATTCAATTAAAGTTCCGTCGATCTATTAATTGATAAAATGCAATCCAGAGCAGAATATTTGTAACGTGTTGTGACCCGATAAAATGAACTTAAACAAGTATCATACTGAGTATTTTACCTGATAATAAAGTGCTTAAACCGTACAGGAAAAATGAAAAGGTAGACAAGTCCTTTTCATTTTACACAGTTAAATTTCCTTGTAAACGTGTTCAGGTTAGTACCGTTACTATCTGGCTCAGTTCGAATTGACCAGCCTGATATAGTTGAAGCAAAGTTGATTGAAAGAAACATAAACTGGAAAAAAGTCAATATTTGACAGAACGACTGCATTAGTCTTCGCTAAGATCTACATCATTTCATATCCACGACCTTAAAAGCAATGCACAATGCCATATATTACAAACTAAGTTGCATACAGTTAAGAATATGATAAAAAATCATTTTTAAACACTCGACTCCAAGAAACTAAAATTATGTAATGTTATTTCTTGTAAAGGAAAAATAGATGATTTGACAAGGTAGATCACGAATAGCATTGTGTTAAAATTATCTTATTAATATAAGGTTAGAGTTACAGAAATCTAAATATTGCTTAAACAGACTCACACAAGCCACATATTAGGGCAAACTCATATACCTTGATCGCAGTACTGTCCAGTGTATCCAGGAGCGCACTGACAGATGTAGCCATTGACACGATCAACACAAGTCGCCCCTGTCCTGCACAGTGACGTCAGGCACTCGTTTGAATCTGGAAAGAGGCATTATGTATATGTTTGTGTTTTTCCCAATACTATCCAGAAGTCCAATAGAACATGTGGACAAGGTTTTACATCAATGTTAACACATAGAAAATATACAAACGCACATAAATCATGCATTTCAAAAAACAATTTATGTGTGGCAACTATAATAATATTAAGCATAATAAAACACAGATTCGGAATTTACCATTGACAAACATTTGAAAGAAGAGTATTGCAAAAACATTTGAAAGAAAAGTATTGCAATTTTATAATTTCAACGAAAGTTTTCTAGGTGGTGAGTACTTAAATCGTCCGTATTCAAGTTTATGTCTGAAGTTATCCAAACAGGATATTATTATATTTATATAATGCGAGACTTAAGATGGACACTTCGAGGGCTGAACGGAAAAATGCAGTATCTCCTTCTTTATTTAATATGAGTTACAACAGTCTTCCGTTCACCCCTCGACTTGTTGAACACCAAATTTGTAATGTTCCCATTGGGACAGTTTTGTTTGTTGTAGATCAGGAGTTGATAAATGTCATACAAAAACATAATGGTGGCTTTTTTTGCGAAATCATTTATTCGTGATTTACGTGATCAAATTGGTTCCTTTGTTTAAAAGACACGGCACCATATGTATTCAGGGAATATTTTAAAGGAATCTTAGAAATCCCGAAATATTATTAGTTTAAAATTATTGTTACTATTAGCTACCACACATTGATGATAATAACTTCTAATGGATGGAAATGAGTCATTTCTGTTTCGTTAGGAAATAATATCATTTGATAAGAAATACGCATCCGAAAATAAGACGAGACAAATTAAGATGTACATTCAATTGTGATGATTCATATAAGTTTTGGGGCTTGTTTAGAAGGAACCCTACTGGACAGAACATTTAATAAATATGTTCAGGCTATGTTATGCGTTTTAACTGGTATACTGTCATNAAAATATGTATTCAGGGAATGTTTAAAAGGAATCGTAGAAATCCCGAAATATTATCAGTTTAAAATTAGTGTTACTATTAGCTACCACACATTGATGATAATAACTTCTAATGGATGGAAATGAGTCATTTCTGTTTCGTTAGGAAATAATATCATTTGATAAGAAATACGCATCCGAAACTAAGACGAGACAAATTAAGATGTACATTCAATTGTGATGATTTATATTAGTTTTGGGGCTTGTTTAGAAGGAACCCTACTGGACAGAACATTTAATAAATATGTTCAGGCTATGTTATGCGTTTTAAGTGGTATAATTTCATTGATTCATAATGTGCCATCAATAATTTTGAAAAGTACTACAGTGTCTACTGACCTGTTAGACACGTGACTCCCTCATACCCAGCGGCGCATCTGCAAAAATATCCATTGACGATATCTGTGCACGTTCCTCCATTTCTACATGGACTTGACAGACACTCGTTGACATCTATCAAACATAACAATATAATAAGTATCCGATCGTTTTCGTTTTTATAGATGATCAAATGCAAACTATGAATTATAGTTAAAACAATGACTTTCACATTATGTAATGCATACACAACACAAAATAATATAATTGGCCTGTTATTATGAGTAAATCACAAATGGAGTTAGTAAATTATAGGTGTATATTTCTATAGCAAGTATTTAATGTGTGTAATACATGGAATCTATTTAATTACATTGTTTGGAATATCAACATTAGAAAAACAAAAGACATAACATATAATATTTTGCAAGAAGTAAATTATAACAAATATCACAAAAATGAATGTAATCGCAATAAATTGCATTCAGCATATTTGTTTGTGAACACCTTGACATACCAGTGCTGCAGTTTTTGCCCGAGTATCCAGAAGAACATGTGCACGTGTAATCGAAAACTTTGTCTGTGCAGGTGCCGTATACGCAAGGATCCGGACTGCAGTCATTTATATCTGAACAGCACGATGTTCGAGTGTTATAACTGACCAATGCATTTTACGCATTAAGAATATACTGACACTGTAAACAATCATGTGTATCCCTCTCTCCGCTCGCTAACATACCAAACATAGGAATATCATAAATCTTTTTCTCACGTTTACAGATGGCAGGTGAGTGCTAACCTGGTACTTTCATTATTGTAAGTTTGTAAGTTTCACACTTTGTTATGACTGACTTTGCAATCTGAAATTGTGTAACGTGCGTCAAGGTACGGTTTATGCACAAATACTATTAGAACACTTACGTATATTGAAAAGATTTTTAGGGCCGTGTTTTAGTACTTTGTTTACTGTTAGATTGAAGTAAAAATACTGTTAAAAGAAATCAAACACACATACACATTTTAGACATATGTAGATGANGCTCGCTAACATACCAAACATAGGAATATCATTAATCTTTTTCTCACGTTTACAGATGGCAGGTGAGTGCTAACCCGGTACTTTCATTATTGTAAGTTTGTAAGTTTCACACTTTGTTATGACTGACTTTGCAATCTGCAATTGTGTAACGTGCGTCAAGGTACGGTTTATGCACAAATACTATAAGAACACTAACGTATATTGAAAAGATTTTTAGGGCCGTGTTGTAGTACTTTGTTTACTGTTAGATTGAAGTAAAAATACGCTTAAATGGAAATCAAACACACATACACATTTTGGACAAATGTAGATGAATATAAATCGTCAAATCATAGCCTATGATTAAAATTATATGAATATGATTAAATATTGTTGGTATGATAAAACATGTCCCCACGTTGTTTGATTATATACACCCGCATTACTAACCTGTTTCACAAGTGCTTCCAGTGTACCCATTAAGGCAAGTACACTTGTACGCGTCTACCAGATCTGTGCATGCTCCACCGTTTAAACATGGATTTGGAGAACAGTCATTGATGTCTAAAATATATATTGTTTAACGCAATAATAATTGTATAATTAGAATTGTACTCAACCAAAAAACATTGCTGACTTTTATAATATCAGATATCTAGAAGTTCTTACTATTTATTTACTTTTGCTTAGAGTGATCAATTAAAGTTATAACTTCTTGAGACTATAATTGGTATTTTTGACCTTGGGTTTTTGATGTACTTTAAATACTGGTGTGCTCAATAGGGATAAACGTGTTTTATTTGTACGAGAATTTTCAGAAGGACTTTTAGTGATGCGGATGGGGTGCTAGTTGTAAAGTTTTGTTATGTACTTAAGAAAAATGTTTTAAACTTGACTCTACGCTGGCCAATATTATTGATAACAGATTTGTCATTCGTGTATGGCATATAAGCGTTGTGTGATTCCTTGCAATACTTACTTGATTGGCAGAATACTCCAGTGAAACCGTTAACGCAAATGCAAGTAAACCCGTTCACGATATCCACGCACGTGGCTCCATTCTGACAGATGGTGTGGCCCACGCATTCATTGATGTCTGAAAACACAAAGTTATCTCTATACTTATATATAGCTCATGCGTGTCAACAATAATGATCAAGACTATATATTCAGAATTTTAGATAAATGACCATTGTACACACTTTACAGTTGACCCAATAAACATGAAGATTGTCCCAACGGTTGACATAATTTTAAACTTATTTAACGTTTAGTTCAACAATTTGAAGGCGATTTCGAAAAAGACTAGCCGGGCCCGCAAGCTCGGTAGGTAGATTGCCAGCTTGACAATCTTTGAGACGCGGGTTCAATTCCTGGGACCGTATTTACCAACCAATTCCTATTTTTTAGTCTAAAACTATAGAATATTCTAAACACTGTGATGTTCTTAAACTACTTAAAAGTGAAGTCCAGCATGGCAGTTAACATCTATAGTTTTATAATTCCTCATTCATAAATATGTGAAAATGCGATTAGCACCATGTTAAGGTTGTGCAAACTTGCAGGTATTGTTAATGAGTCTACAACTATTCTTTATCCTTAAATCTAAAAATTGGTTAGTGAATACTGGCTCTGGTTCGGACATATAAACAAATGTGTCAAGTGGTTATTAAAACATTTATTTGGCAATCCCTACCAGACTTTAGACTCAAATATTACAGTTGAAAATGCCTGGAAGACATTCAGTACATTCAGTGTCGGAACACATTGAGTGTCGGAACACATTCAGTGTCAGAACAATGCACGACCGAGCTTACCAAGTGTGAACGTGTCCCTAAAACCGTCATTTGATTGAAACACTGTCATGACAAATTATGACAAAATTTCAAAAAAAAAAAAACACACACGTTTTACTCACTATTTTGACACAAAGTTCCGTTGTAGCCGGGTGCACATTCGCATGTGTATCTAGCTATACCGTCCAAGCATGTGGCTCCATTCTCGCACTTGTGACCGGTACACTCATTTATATCTTAATTGAAATATTACAAGCTATGTCAATAAAGATACACATGTTTGCTCTTTCTTAATGCTTTTTTTATTAACGCATTATTAAATATAAATACTATAAAGAATTTCGATATATAGAACTAACGAATTTCCAGCAACACTATCAGGCGATAAATTCTAATCAATCCACTCTGGTCTTTTATTTAAGACAAATGCCTATACTCAACAGGACGATACGTAAAGCACGACATAACACATACAAAAAAACATATTGACTAAGGTAGTGCATATTTTGTATCAGTATGTGTTGAAGCTGTGTAAGACAGGGCTTGTAAGGAGAAAGCAATCGTGGTTCATTCCAATTGTTGTTAAAATAAAAGAACGGTAAAACAGATTTGCTCATTTGAACATTGATGTTCTGCCAGTACATTCATGTTAAACATTATATAAACACAATCAACGACAATTATCATTCTTAAACAAAGGAAAGACAACAGAAAAACGCTCGTCTATGTTTGTAGTTTGTTTACTGCCTGGGGCTTTTGACTACAATTCAGGACACTGGGCAAAATGCAATAATTAACTAATATTATAATATGACATTATTCCATTTGTTTACCTGTACAATTAAATGATAAACTGCAACCGTATAATAAACTATGTGCGTCCTAAGTTTCTATGTACAATCAAGTTAATTATAAATTGTCAATTTTGTTTGCTTTTTGGGAAAAACGAATTATCTTTGCAATTTGGAAACAGCCAGGTTTCAGTTGTTATTTTAAGCAAAACAATTCACTGGATTAGTATACAAATTACTTTTCACAAATGCATTTCTGCTTAGCTCTTTCATACATCGAACGCATTCTGTTATAACTTGTTTAACGACAAAGAAACAAGTGTACTACCGTTTAAATAGTTGTTCGATGGTCAATTAACATATATACATACAATTATAAAAGGTTTGTACTTACTCGTTTCGCAGTGGGTTCCAGTGTACCCGGACACACAATTGCATATATAATAATTCACCTGGTCCACACACGAACCTCCGTTCTGACATATAGCTGTGGCACACTCATTGATATCTGAAAAAAACATAAACTGTAGTATAAGTTTGCTGTCCTGGCACTATTTGCAATATCGGAACTAGAACTAAATGTGTCAGGACAGTGTACAATATTGTGCCATTTGTTTACGTATTCTTCTGAGCTGTATCTCCAATAACATACAAGCCACAGCCATAGAACTTGCCACAGTTGTTCTCAATCGTATGGGGCTGACTCACGTGCAGGACCAATAACCCTGAGACAAGGTCAAGGTCACACATTGTGGTAAAAGATTACAAATTTGATGCATTATTCATAATTTAGCCATTACTTCACTATGCCTTAATGGATTATGTAGTAACGTTCAAACCTTGTTCCCCTTTATCTGGATGTGTGTAACAGGTAAGTCTCTGGTCTCTAGTGTAAAGGTCAATATCACGCAATGTCGAATTTTACAAATTGATATTGAATGAATTCTACCAAATATCAAGGATTTTCAAATACCCTTATGCTATTGTCAATCGTTATCAGGCAGTGAGGCACATGCAAGACCCATGTTCACATGGTAAATATCCCATTAATTTTGTTGTTGCACACCTCTTTCTCATAGCAGAATTAAATTTTATTTTTAAAAATACCTTTGTATACGCTTCTTTGGTATATTCAATGAAATCTTAGTGGCGAGTATATACACGGATTACTGAATGAGGCACAGTGTCGGTTTAATCACGGAACAGGGAAACGACTAAGAGACAGCGTATAGGGGCTATCGAACATACTTGTTTCACAAAGTGTTCCAGTATATCCAGGTTGGCAACTGCACGTGAATTTGTTGATGCCATCGTTGCATGTTCCACCGTTTAAACATGTAGCTGCTGCGCATTCATCGATATCTGCAATGTACATTGGTAAATGGGAAACACATATTGTGTACCTGCATTAATCATAACACTTTTATCTATATCAGGAGCTCGCAAATGCAACCTTTCTGTTTGTCAAACTTTTTGTCGATCATGAAATATCTTTTATAAAGCATAGCTAAAAATAGTCCTTTATAAAAAAAATCGTTAATGGATTAACAAATTTGTATCATCAGTGTATATTTATTGCTGACGGTTAGGAGTTTAGGCCTCAATATTTCTTTTAGAAATTTGACTCAAACAAAATTTGAACATGAACAAAGTTGATATCTTAAAACTTGAAAATAAATAATTGAAAAAAAAAGTTCCTTTCTTTTTTGGAGTCAGCGCAAGAAATAAGTTACATATGTTTAAATATAAATGTCATTGTCAAAAAATAATGTGACATCAATGCAAAGCAAAGTGTGTTCTATTAATAAGACGACAAAACACATAAATTGTACATTCAATATTTAGAGTTAACTCTAAACATGTAAAGACTATTTTTGTTTTGGCATTTTATCGATTTCAATTCCCGAGCTAGCAGAAAAAGTTGATGTTACTCGTAAATATAGGTATTGTCTATGATCACATGTGAATAAAAAATGATAATCGCGACCAAAAACTAAAATTCTACTTTTATATTATGTTTATCACATGCCATACCCTGTTCCCCATGTAATATAACCATTACATAAATTTTTATATTACACATGTGTAATTTAATTTTTAAGCGTTTTCATTGGCTTAGTTTTCGTTTATTGACTAATCGCATTTTGTTATTTTGCTGAAATGACGTTGCAACGTCAAATGACGTCACAAAATGTAAACAACATTCGGGATTTATCATTATGTTTGCGTAAATATTTATTTAATTTGCTCATTTAAAAGCATGTGAAAAAAAAATCTGACACTCGTTGTCATATCATACCATATTTTATTAAACTAGTCCAGGAAATTCGTTAGTTAGCTCGCCACCGGCTCGCTTACTAACAGAATTCCTGAACTCGTTTAATAATATGGTATGATATGACAACTCATGCCAGATCCAATATTTATGCATCGATTGTTTACATGTTGAAAGAATTAAATATATAACTCTGAGGAAATTATACCGTAATTGCGTAAAAAAAATCACAGCATTTCAAATATTGAGACCAGGCATCTTGAGAAAGTAAAAAAAATATGATAATTTTCACTCATCATTTGATTTTTCGCTGTTTTAAACAGATTACTCAATTTAAGCACTAGGAAAGTAGAACATAAATAGGGTATTATGTAAAACATACTCACTGTTCTGACAGATGTGCCCGTTGTATCCATTGACGCATGTACAGTTGAAGCCGTTAACGCGATTATGACACGTGCCGAAATTCTGGCAGGGATTGGACGCACATTCATTTATGTCTGTAATAGTAGTTAATAATGTTTAATTTACGAGAAAAAACTATTAAGTGGTGTGGTTGTATTACATCGTGCGCCACTTTAAATTTAAGTGATTGTCATTTAAATAACCGCTCTAGTTGTTTGGAGTTTCAAAAAGACACAATTGTTGTATATGTAAAAACTAAAAATGCATATGATGACATTTAAACAAGATGCAGCTACAGCTTACAGAGAAAACATGGATATCTTGAAGATATAGTTATTTTACATGAGTTAACTACAATTCATTACGCTCCCTAGTTTTCTCAATACCCTCTTTCGGATATTCGGTTTATATGCGGAGAAACGTTAATTGTTTTATGAAAACCGTTTGAAATTTGTTTAACCTGAAACACAAGTAGGTCCCGAATAGCCTGGCGCACAGACGCATGAGTATTGGTTCACCAAGTCGTTGCATGTGGCGCCATTTTTACAGGGGTTCGAGAGACATTCGTTGATATCTGAAAGTAACTACATATTTATGCTTGTCGTTCAACTAATTGTTATTTAGTTTCATGGATTAAAATAGATATATTTGATTTTGATAATGTGTAACAAAACTGCTTGGAAATGTGTGTAGACCAGTGCATGCACGAACGGCCATTGTATTATAACTAAATCAAATTAACCATCGAAATCATGTTAAAGGATCATTGTACTTTCCTTTAGTTAGACGTTCAGTAATCAATATCAATACATCGTGTTCTGTAATCACTAGTTGCTTACATTTGCATGTGTGTGTTAATCTATTTTTCATATATGCGCAATTGGACCATATACACGTATGTAATTACCTTCCTCACACAAGGTGCCTGTAAACCCCGCATCGCAAGTACACGTGTACCCGGCCACTTTGTCAAGGCAAGTTGCGCCATTTTTGCACGGGGCGGATTCACATTCGTTAATATCTGAATAGAATAGCACAGAAGCACTACATACAATGTCAATCCATTCACCAAACGTGCAATAAGATTTTTCATATACACTTAAATTAAAGCAATAATATATCTACATAGCTTATTTAATTACCCAATTAAACACCACTTATGTCACGGTTACACTTATGAATGATACTTCTTAACGTTAAATGAACGTACAAAACACATTTAGTAAACACTACAACAGAAGTAATATGATAAATACAATTACCCATATCATAATCAGATGGCTGTGAATTTCTGGCTCATCCTATTAAACTATGTACAACGGTTGTCTCCCTTGACATTTTATAAACGTACTTAGACCATAGTGCAAATAGTTTTCATTTGCCCTGTGCTTTTACATAATTAATATATATAAAACGAATTAACTGAGCCTTATATACAAGTTCATCATGTTAAAAACATCGTCCAGTATATTGAATATTAGTATTCAGTTATTGCCACTGTCATGAAAATGTAGCGCACAGTTATATTCAACATGCTACATAACCTAATTCGGAAAATACAAAAATGCTACACGAATGCCAAGTATGACAGATATCACGTGACGGAGCTGACCAATATTGGATTGGCATCGTGGGATACAGCGGTTTGGTTTCTTAACATAAAACACACCACGTTTCGAACTCTTTGCCCTAGATATGTGTATTATTTAATATCGCCAT
The DNA here is from genome assembly GCA_007657795.1 of Dreissena rostriformis. Lineage (NCBI taxonomy): Eukaryota > Metazoa > Mollusca > Bivalvia > Myida > Dreissenidae > Dreissena > Dreissena rostriformis. Next base: position 15,619 of record VMBQ01010471.1, on the reverse strand, counting down.
GCGGGCTCGTTAAATAACTACCATTTGTCAGGAAAAATGGTTGCAAAACTGTAGCACATTCAAAAAAGAGGTAACTCACGGTAAATATGTGCTTTTTATTAAATATATTTGCAAATAAAATAATAAATTCAATACGAATTGATATAAATACATAAATATATGCAATGTTGGTGTTTTGGGGAGGATTTTCATTAGAAATGAATGTTTGGAGTCAACTTGAAGAGTAAACTTGAAGATCTATTGCTATTAACAGATGATACCAAATTTGCTCGGCTTTCTTTGATATTACAAACATAAAAAAATATATCCATATATGCACCATTATATAAACGTGCATATTTTTTATATTATTCTATATAATATTAAAGATGATCAATGCAAACACGCACCTGTTTGACAAAACCCTCCCGTGTATCCATCTTGACACTGACACGTGAACCCATTGTGTACGTCAACACACGTGGCACCGTTTGTGCAGCCATTGCTGGCACATTCGTCAACACCTGGTTATATAGGTATAGCTTCAAATAATTGCCAGAGCACTGACTTGAGAAGGCAATTTGAAGGCTTTACAATACAATTAAGTTACATTCGATTTACATCTATAACACAATGTCAATCAAATCTCTCTGTTATGTTAATTGATATTCTTTATTGTTGGTGATTAAAGTTCACAAATATCAGACAAATACCTCAGAACCTATGATCACGTGTTTTTAAACTCAACATGCAATCTTAGATTTCTGCAAACACCATTGTACGCGCAAAAGCATGAAATGTCGATCGTGGTTGTATATTATTTGGGTTAAATGTAGTAAATTTATTTAATGTCATCACAAATCAGAGGAACTTAACGCAAACTGCTGTCTATCTGCAGTGAACTGCAATGCAATTCATGCTAAAAAGATCTAGATGAATTTTCTATTTACGAATATTTCGATATTAACATCAAAAGAAGATAAAACATCTAACAGCAGACTTCATACACATGTATTGTGCGCTATATACTAAAATAGTTTTTTTTTCCAAATAGTATGGCATTTTATTCCCTTTTTTAAAGAATACATTTGTAGGCACGATCCATGGTCATGGAGTTTGTTTAAAGTCAAACATGTGAAAACAGCAAAGGTTAAAATTATAATACAACTATTAAACTTCCGTTGAGTAGTGTCGGTCTCTACAATAATAAAACTGTTGAAAATAATAACATCTGGAATGATCACAACATTGCCTGTTTATCAACAAGATATGTTTTAATTACATCATCGTATGTCACATCATACCCGTTTGGCAAAGCGTTCCAGTCCACCCTGGTGCGCATGTGCAGCTGAAGCTATTGATTTTGTCGATACAGGTTCCACTGTTTGCGCATGTGAGTGAGGCACAGTCATTTATATCTGGAACAGACATTATTATTCCAATACATAATTTTGTAATGCAAATATTATAATTTTAAAGCAATTAACCCAAACAAGCGATTCAAAGAATGAGTAAGGGTAAAAAATGACGTTTACTTTTATAGAAAAAAAAATGCAATATACGGTATATTGGATAAATCAAGCTGCTGCAGTCTTCATAAGCACTAACTAACTTACTTGTCTCACAATGAGTTCCACTATACCCGGATACACAGTTGCACGCGTAGCTGTTCAACTGATCGACGCATGAACCGCCATTGTTGCAGACAACTCCTTGGCAGTCGTTTATATCTAGTAATTTAAATTATAAGTTTTGATATTAATATTAAAATATAATGTTATTGTATATTATTCTAGAACATGATACAGCATGATATATTGACCTTTACATATAAATTTCGAACGGCGACTCGGTCACATTCGGTTAACATAAAAACCATGCTAAGTATATTTTGTAATTGAAATACACACTACTTACTTGTTTGACACACATTTCCAGTGAACCCAGTAACGCATCTACATTTGTAGGTGTTAATAAGGTTATCACAAGTCGCCCCGTTTTCACAAGTAACTGCCGCACACTCATTAATATCTGAAATGAGCAATAACCAATGACAGCTTTTTTAACGTGGTTTCATATGGCCCATTACTTAAAAACGAAACTCTTAAAGTTGAAGGTTAACACTGGGTCAAATATAATCTATATCTAATGGAAAAGATTGGAATCATTTGGAGAAACAAACAATAATGCGATTTATGTGTTATTGCACTGATTTTAATGGGTACTTAACCCAATATTGTCAATGAAAAATACATTGAAGCACGTGACAGGTCCACTTCAGATACCAATTTCATACATGCAAACATTGCGCATAACGACCACAAACCTCAAATAATTGTTTTTGCATGAAACTTTCGAATACCCATCTTGGAATCATTTCAATTGAGGTTAGATTTATTCTGCACTAAAGTAATGTCACAAAGTAACCTATCTATAGTTTACATGCTATGATGATAGTGACTATTGAGGCGATTTAATATTTTAAGTGTCTACTAAATTACAAGATAATATGTATTTTTATTACATTGTTAAAATGTTCTTTTGTTGTTTTTGATATAATACTTATTGAAGTATTTCATCTGGTTTTTCATAGGTCCAAGGTTACTATATAATATTCGAGCTTATAATAATTGTCCAAAACATGTTTTAAATTTTGAATGTTATTCTCATCATTTGCCTATTTATTTGGTATTAGTTCCTATGCCGATGCGTCCATGTTGTCAATTTGAACACGCAGATTAGTTCATTTTGTTACTTTAATGTTCACTAATTTAAACAATATCTATATAAAAACGAACATAATTATAGGGAACAACTTTTATATAGCGGTTTTCTGCCAAGATATCACGTGCGGATAAGACAAGAGCATGCTTAGATATTTTGTTTGAGACTTACGTCGATGACGACGTTGGTGACGTCATGCGCGTGTTTCTGTTTACATAACCAAAAGGCCTTTGAAGACTATCCATCATAAACTCATATGAATAGTGTATAACATATACGCGAAGCTGCTTGCATCGTAGTTGTATTATATAATTCAAAACAGACCAGTTGAACAGATGGGATGTGTATTTAAACCCATGCTTAATATCGGTACGGCCAGTCCCCCATGTTCAAGGGTATCCTTACCTGTCTGACAGTGGGGTCCAGTATACCCGGGCACACACACGCAATTGTAGCCGTTGACGGCGTCCAAACACGTGCCTCCATTGACGCATGGGGTGGAAAGACACTCATTGATATCTAATATGAATATTAATGCATACAGTGACTTGAGCGAACACAAACATGTCCTTATAGGTTTGAATTTCAAATTTAAGTTATATTATATCAATTTGTATAACACGTTACAATAAATTATAGAGCAAACATATATGACGAAAGAAAAACACAATTTCAAAACAATATCATTATAAACGTCTTCGAGAGAAAAAAACAAAATCCTAATTAATAAAAGCAACGATCATATGCTATTAGACTGATAATGGCATATTGTAAACTTTTCTCAAATGAACTGAATGGTTCGTAACAAATATGGAAAACCGGCTACACTGAATGCATTTCTTTGCATGATAAAGTACTAACATGATTCGTAATTATTCCTTATTTAAATGCCATTAAATGTTAAAGTTATAAACTTTGATGACTTAATAATAAACCATGATATTACTATGAAACAAACGTGTGTATTATATTGCAATCACAGTTTCATGTAACTTAATAGGTTCATTTAAAGACTATTATTAAAACAATTACGTATCGAATAATTATAATCTAGATTGTTGACAGCCAAATAATAAAACCACATTGTTTAACGAGTTGAAACATAAAAGACGTTAAACGTCTTTGTGCTTGCTAGATGTGTGGACTTATGGTTAAAATAATCAATCATTAGTATATCGTTCTTAACTGATACAGTTTAACGGTTGAACCTGTTTGTGTCTGTTTCGAATATCGCTTACAATGTAACTATATAAACGATGCAAAGAAGACAAAACATGACTTTATGTACAAATGTAGGAAGAACAAATGAAACAAAGCAAACATGACTTTCTTTTCAAAATATAAAGCCAATAACTGTAAAATAATCGCCAAAAATAATGATCTTAATGTTTAGACAACGGGCGAGAACAAATACCTCAAAGATTGTTTTACTAAACCGTGATCCTGATTTGTTTTTGCTGTTCTCATCATATGGCTTAGAAAACAATATAGCAACTGAACTGCATTAGAAATAGTCAATATTTAAACAGAAGTTCTTGCAATATAAAGATAATACAAGTTTCTGCATATTCCCAACATCGTTTCCAAAATAAATGAATTCATGCAGTACATGGACTAAAATCGACAGTGTGAAATGCCGAAATACAGCGTGAATTATATTAATTGTAAAATCAATGTGCCAACAATATTATGAAAAAAATATTTCATAGTCACAACTTTATTACAGAACGAATTATGGTTATCAAGCGCATTATAACAAAGATTAAATGATTGATTTATCAATGTTAAAACTTAAAACAAGCAAACTGCACAAAGGACAACATTCATAACCTGTATCGCAGTTCGTTCCCGAGTACCCAGGTGCGCATGTACATTGGTAGGTATCCAGTCCGTGTGTACAGGTGGCGCCGAACTTACAAGGTAGGCTGGCGCATTCGTTAATGTCTGAAACATATGGTTAGACAAATCTTCTTGTACAGTATTTTGAAATATACAAATCATTGTTATACAAATCATTTCTTACTTGATTTCTTGAATTCTATATTTATAAGGAACCAATTGTAAGCTCTTCTAAACGACAAAAAGTTCTGTATATACAGAATGTATATTTTTTAATAATGTGTAATTTTTTGGGGGGTTTCGAATAATATGTGTTATAAATAGATAAACAAAGAAGGAAGTCCGTCAAAAATCATTTTAATCATGAAATATAATCAAAGAAAGAACATACAAAAGAAGTGATTGATTGTTAAACATGCCCTGGTCATACAGACTTAAAACATATTATACCAATTTCACAGTTCGTTCCGGTCCAACCCACTGCACACTGGCACGTGTACTTTGCAAAGCCGTTGACACATGTGGCACCGTTTAAGCACGGATCAGGGACGCATTCGTTAATATCTGTAAGGTAGTCATTATTTCATGTTTAGTCGATTTCGTCTCTATGGTGCATTGATTATAAAAGTGTTTTAAGTTGCATTGCCTCATATGTTCAGATATTTCATAAACCAAACTAATGATCAATAAGAACCAAACATTCTACTGTTGTTGTACTCGATGCATTTATAAATTCAACCAGTAAGGTATGTCGCTGTGATAGCATGAATTGTTAAGACAGTTGTCACAGAGAGTTCATGTCATAGAGGATGTAATTCACCTGTGCAATTCTTTGTTGTACCATCGTCTTTGTAACCGGTATTACACTTGCACGATCCACCAACACAATTTCCATTTACGATGTTGGCACACAAATCAGTTTTGACAGAGCAGTCGTCATTTAATTTTCCTAAAACATTAAAATACACGGTTGCGTGAATAGATATGTCATGATAGCTCTCAATTCTGCAAATCACAACTTATTTAATAAAAGAAAATACAAAATTATAAGGGGTGTTGTACATCAATACCTTTGACTCAACTAAAATTCACATTGTGTTGCGAAGGTGGCAAAGACAAATTTGACACTAATCTCATTGGAATTAAAACAAAATATAAAATCGGTTGCCATTCAGTGTAACCGGTTACAATTATTTTGCAATCATTGGTGACCGTCCATCACGTTTACAAAGAAAAATAACCTGCAGTGCATGTCGGCGCGGTATTGGACCACCCAGTGCTCAGTACGCATGTTCTTGTAGCCACGCCGTTTAATATGAAACCGGGGCTGCATGTGTATGTAGCAACACCACCGGTTATTGTTGCGGTAGTTGACACTGTTCCACCAGCTGGATTCGTTAATGCACCACAACCTTATATGCAATGAAACACACAGCATTCAACATAATTGTTTACATATTTTGTTCTCTTTTTCCGAATGTGTTAATAAATATTTATTTTCGGTGTATGTTCATAATATTCAGCATAAAATTATACGAGTATTAGCATCAAGTTATTTAAGAACATGACACGTATGTGTATTCATTTATACTTACTATAATCACATCCAGTTCTGTCAGCATTCGCAATGAAGCCTCGTCCCCCTGGGCAGATGCAGACAAGATTAACTGCAGTATCACATACTGAGTTTGGGAATGTATTACATTCGCCCCCTCCGTCTGTGCATTCTATACGAAGAAATAAACGTAGTAATAGAACTATGATTGGATATAGTTGTCTTTGAAATGGAACCCATACCCATCATTGGATTTGGTCACTAGGCTAAATTTTCAACTTCAATTTTAGTGATACTATTCACCAATCTCCAAGACAGCATAACAAAATAATCTTAATTGTAAACGCCGCACATATTATCTTAATACGAGTTTCAAAGTTTAATCTTTTGATGTTGAGTCAATACGCGTCTCCTAAAAAAAGGGTTTGTCCTATGTTCAAAATAAATTGTTAACACTGCTGATATTTTCATCACGTTTTAGTGACACATTTTCTTGAAACGTATTAATTATCCGTTAAAAGTATACTTTACAAAATTAGGATGAGAACAACAAACGCATGCATTCTCAATGTTCCATTTGAAAGAATATTTTGATATTAAATGTATATATCACAAAATGTTCAATCACCGAAATCTCACGATTGACAAAAATATTAATTATATTGTATTTTTACCATTGTTAATCATGTGCGCTGACCTTTGCAATTTCTATGACATCAAATTTGTTTCACACAAATCAATAATCATGGCAACATCAATCGGAAGTACTCAAACAGTATAAATAAGTGAAGGAACGAATTAATGAATTTTATAATAGCCAAATAAAAAATAACGAAAGTAAACTGATAAAGAAATAAATAACGGACGAAAAACCGGGTGGACAAACTGAAACAAATATCAACAAACAAGCACACAGACAAACAATAATTTACACATAATATTTCAGAAAGGCATATAACTTACCTGTCACAAAGATTTGCCCATGGATCAAAGATGCATGAAACGTCCATGTTAAAATCAATGTAAAAACGTTGGTTTTAGTCAATATCATTTTAACACAGATGTACAAACATATTATAAAATAGTGTAGTTTAAAAACTATTCGTAAACCTGATTATAATATAATCAACGTTAGGTTTGAAAACAATTGTACCACTAATTGGCTTTGTTTGACTGTTTATATTCGTGCCAATTTGATGTAAACTGTCGATAAGTTGTCAAAAGGACATAGTTTAAAGGGGGATCGTGAAAAGTGTCCAGCCTGTAGTTGTGGTTAATAGGGGTATCTTAAACAGTTTCCAGTCTTTAATTTTGGTATGAAGGGTGTTCTTTAAGAATTAACAGTCCGTATGTTTTGGTAAAACTTGATTTTTTTAAAATACATATGTATATATATAACTGGATTGCTGAAAAAAACGAAAGAATACAAATACAGCACACGATCACATACATTTTGAAAATGGTAACCTGTAATTGACTTTAAAATGCCTTTGCTGTACATATTAAAGCGACCGAAATTGCGTCTGAAGTACGTTAACAAGATAGAGATGGAGAAAAAACATTGCTACGGTCAGAGTTTAAAACCAGCTTTAGGAATATAGAGAAAATTACATGTTTGTTGTTTGCGAGTTGCTTATATTTGTTTTTGACGATTCAATCAATTTACAATCGTTAATATATGCTTGAAAAGAGGGACTATGAATTGTTCTGATACGTCTTGATATTTAGTAGGACATCTATTTGTGAGTCTAATTCAATATAGTTTACACTAATGATGAGATGGAATGAACCTATAACAATATTATAATATATTTAGGTAGTGTGATGAAAAAAGTTTTTTTACACACGACTGGAACACAGATTGTCGATACATAGTTGCAAAGAAGTTTATGTATGTCTTAGAACAAGAATTAGTACCGAACTGATGGTCTCCCAAGTTACTAATTGGGGTTACCTAGCCCAGAAACACAGGCTTAAACCATTTTAGGAAAGAATGTTATTATATAAGAAAAGGAAATCCAATGATTTATAGCAAGAGTAAAAATGAATATGTCAGCAGAATAGGAGAACTATTTTTTTGTTTCACCATTCACTGCAATCACTGTTAAAGAATATTACTAATACGATATGAATATGTTGGCAGTCCGAAATAGGATGTGTTGTTTATCTTTCAATTAACAATGATCTGGAGCCCTGCTGGGTATAATATTGTACATCGGTTTACAGAGAAAGCGTTGATTTTGTAACAATAAAGCATGTTGCGCGTGGACGAGCACAACACACAATTTGTAATCAAAGGACAAATCCTGCATACACATCATCAGATTAGAACGATATACGTTTCACTTGAATGTTTAAGGCACGGCTGAGTAATTATCTTGCTCGATATGAGCTATATTTTTAATACCCAATACCGACATAGGTGTTTGGATATTCGATAGCCAGTCCTTTTGTCGCTTATACCAAATACATATCTGTGTATTAATCCATGGCTCGAAATCAGATATATTTTGAAACGCAAATGACATACTGGGTATTCGATGACGTGTAAATATTCGGTTAAGTTTTTTAAAGCTAATAACGAATACCATTACTCATCCCTTGTACTATGTTCAAAACCCAACACCATGCTCGGTGTCGGGAGATGGATTGATATGCTATCACATGTTATTTGCGAATAACCTAAACCAAGCTGACGATTAAATTAGATATTCGCTCAATATTAAATACTCAATACCCAGTTGTTATTTTTAAGGATGACTTGATATTTGCTAAACTATTTTGTGGGGAATACGTTTGAATATTCTATTTCCAGCTATGCATTTGACCTTATCTCCATCTTCGCTTTTCGCTTTATTTGAATAATCAATTCACTGCGGTATATTTGACATTGACTCGATAGTGAAATCTGTAAATACTTGACACAGATGTTGGTTATAGCTATAGCATAACGGCAAGTCACCAATATGTACTAGAAAAGATTCAACACATCATATTGTTAAATTTTCGCAGCAATAAGACAGTCCGTCGACAATATCTGGTCAAACTGCCATGTCACGATTGGAGGTCAATTCGTCACTGTCCGATATCTACCGAGTATCATGAAGCTTTGAATACAACTGCACGGGCCATGCAATTGTATATACAATAATGGAATAAGACATTACGATGTTCGCCAGTATATTATAAATGACATGTCGAACAACCAATTATAACACTGTGGGTCACAGTAATAATAAAACATTAGGATATCAAATTATACCTAAACAAATTAATTATCAAACAACGTGCATAAAGTTCAATCATTTAAACGTGAGGATTATTATCCGTAAATCTTAAATGACTAGTCTTAAGTTTGATCATTAAATAATATTAAACAAAGAATAAAACTCATTCAATACTCTGGCAAATTAACAAGTATTGTGAATTTATCAACATCATCTACAAAAGACAATACCATTTTGATACGGTTAATATTAAACAAAGCTAACCTCAATTAATTGAACAAATTGGTAATTTAAACAGCTGCTTTTTTAATGTTACACTAGTATAGATATACCAGTGAGGATCCGAACATGTTCACATGTACTCATAATAAGGGATAATCGACCGCCATGTTTTCGTTGCTTTTTATTTTTTGTTTCGTGCGATTCACCTATGCTCAGATTGGAGTAACAGGTAAGTGAAACACATAGTGTTAGGAAAGATAATACATTGTCTACGATAGTTGCGTGTTTCGACAGAATGCATTGGATACCAGTCGTGTTTTAACATTATTCTACAATGTACAAATACTGACTAAAATGTAGTGGCGAAGTTAGGTAAAGCGTTTTCATGACATGCATTTTATATTAATTATTGTTTTGGATACGTGAAACGCTCACACAAATTCTATATATTAGATCGAACGGGGTAATGAAAGTACATGTCAGAAAACAACCCAGCCCCACCCACATATGTTATATCAACTATAATTTAAACACGTGTACATGATAAATATTTTACTAAATATTCCTTAAAAATCGATATTATTCGGGGAAAAGGTCTTTCGTGGCTTGCCGCAATATACGAACGTTAACCTACTTATCATGATTTTATTCTAATGCGTTTACATACTTAACTATAATACACGTATGCATGTTCATCGTGTGACTCAAGGTAATACATTTGTGTTACTAAAGCAGTAACATTCCTTTATTTTTTATTAACATGTACTATAACACATTATTTGTTATACATATGATGTTATTTTTCATAAATTTACTTACTGTCACTGACGTTTCAGTGTGCACGACCGGTGGAACAGAATGCGCCATACTACCAAACGCCATTTGTGACCAGTTTAATACGCTGACATGTGTGTGCTCGGCTGCCCAGAAATACTATGCCAAAGCTGATAAAAGTGGATGTGATTACAGTAAGCGACCTTTCTGTAAATTAAATGCGACAACTAAAAAGGCGTTTACACGAAACGATCAACCGGGTCAAGTGTATCCCAGGGTAGTATTCAACTAGTCGACGTTTATATTTGGCCTTATTTAGGTGCGAAAGAATAATATTTCACTAAACACATACTTTAGCTTTTAATTTATACCATATTCGCATCAATGTCTGAAAATTAAAATGTTATATGCAATAAATATTAAATATCCACTTATAGCATGCTGGATTAAGCATGACCACCTATAAATAACATTTGGTTGTAGACTGTGGTGCTCTCCAAAACCCCACAAATGGAGCAGTTTCCACCACTGGTACCTTGCAGACTTCCATTGCTACCTACACATGCACTGCGGGGTACAAACTGACTGGAGTGAGCACCAGAACATGTGTCCTTGCATCAGGATGGTCTGACCAGGCACCGACATGTGTGGCAGGTAAAAAATTCACAAAACTGTTGTTGTCAATATTGTTCAATTTACATTGAACTAAATATCGTTCATAAATATATTAGTAAAATAAGACGAAAACGATTTTAAACGTTCTAACCCATACTGATTGTAAATTTGTTTGAAATATTCTATAAGGATCATTCACTGTTCTTGGTTAAAGCTAGAGCAGTGAGCTACGGCCAACATCGTTTTCTTAATAATTTAAAGAACCGGAACCAAGCTTATACATGTACATTAGATATTTAAAAACGCGAGTATCGAAAGATACCAACATTTAAAATAGTTTTGTGTCTACAACTTAATTTATCACATTGCCGTTTTGTTTCATTTGTTTATATTAAATACAAAATGTATGTGGATTTTGTCATCGTACCATTCCCGAATATATTTATTAACCCGCAGTTGCATGGTTTGATTCAATTTCTAATGTCCTTCTTCCAAAAAAAAAAAGCTATTTAAATATAAAGTAATCGTCACGCTTCACATTTCAGTGTTATGTTTTGAAAGTATGTAAATGTATGTCTTCGAAAAATAATGAAATAATTTGTTAATATTTGTTTGTTTCCGGTATGCTAGGAAAGGTAGGAGATTCCTGCGCCACAGTTACCAACCTCTGTGTGAATCTGATCAACGCACCATGTACAGGAGGCACCTGCACCTGTCTGGTTGGATACACGCAGAGCACTGATAATGAATGCACTGGTGAGTTTGTGTTTACATTCATTGTTTTTAATTTGTATTTGCCCCATTTGTGTTTTTTAAAAAGCAGCATGTATTTATCTGGATTAAGACATTACGATTTACTCTTCAGAAATAAACGAATGTGGTTCTTCTCCATGCATGAACGGAGGCACATGCGCAAACGAGATAGCAAAGTTCACGTGCAGGTGTCCTACTGGCTTTAATGGAACACGATGTGAAACAAGTAAGATAACGGATGTATTTGGATTGCTATAAGTTATCCCTTAATAATCATTATCTGACGACTGATTTGGCTGAAACGAACAGGTTTTTGCTNTTACGTTAATCTAAAAATCACGTTCGTATCATAACAAAAATGTTTGAAACTTATCTAAGATCCAAACGACTGTCTTTCTGCGCCGTGTCAGAATGGAGGCGCTTGCGCGGATGGACTTGCCGCCTACACGTGCACCTGTTTGGCCGGTTACATGGGGACTACGTGCGCTACAAGTGAGCGAACTTTGTTATTGTTCTACAGCTTAAAACACATTACCGCAACACTTTTTAAAATTATTAAAATTATGACTCAAATTTGATACGTTAAGTAAATTGATGTTATGTATGTATTAACTTACAACATTGAATGGGAGCGATATGTATAAGCCAAACGAGTTATGGTCTTATGAAATTTAGTAGATTGTTTTGTGTCTGATTTCTCCGGAACAAACTTTACGTCAACTCTTTTTTTTATACAAATCCCAAATATTCTAAAACAAAGTCTTGCGCTTGCAGATATCAACGAGTGTTCTTCCACTCCGTGTCAAAACGGGGCTGTTTGTAACGATGGTGTCAATGGATACACGTGTACTTGTGTTGCTGGGTTTACCGGTATCTTATGTGAGACAAGTAAGCATTTTAATTTATTAATAATATGAAGAACTTGCAATATCAGTGCTAGTATATGAAGTAAATGCCAGAGGAATCGATCTTACCAAACAATTCGTGTTTATATAAGGACTTTTAGTAAAGCTATTCAAACTGTTTTAAAATGTACAGTTGACTTGACATTATATAATTGTTAAAGTGATGTATTTTTTAGCAAACACTTATTGATGTCATGAAAAACTGATGTATATATAGCGGCTAAGTAAACTCTATGATAACGAATGAATTGGGCAAACACGCAGTCTGCGATATTTCCAAACCGCTTCTATATTATATAATTATGTATTGTATGGTTCTAGCGTAAAGCCATATTTTCTGGTCGTTACTGCTCATATTTTTTCCGTTCGTGTTCGAAATAGATGCCGCAAACGTCCCAATACACATCATATCTATTTATAGTAAATGATTACAATGATGTTTAAGTACACGAATTATTAAAACACATAACACTATGGCGATATTCAAAGAAAATAAAAACAAAATTAAAATGCCTTAAGACTGTTGTTCTCTATTGTCAGACATAAATGAGTGTATATCAAACCCATGCAAGAACGGTGCTACCTGCAACGACGCCGTTAACAGGTACACGTGCACTTGTGCAGTTGGCTTCACGGGAACACATTGTGACACAAGTAAGAGAAAACAATCATGTTGTTTTTATATTATAACTATCAAGAAATACTTATATACCACTTTGCATGTTTGAGACATCGTTTAATAGAAAAGTATCATACATATTGGACGTGTTGAAACTATTCAATTTAATAAATACAATAATCAAAGAAAATATGTCCTGGTGAAATCAATTTTATATTATTATAATAATGGTAAATAATAAACATAAACAAGAAGCATCTTCTGACGCATCCAAAAACATGTAATGTTCTTACATAAGCATAGTCATCGGTTGTTTATTGAAAGCACCATTGACACTCAAAATCAACGACTATTTCGTAAACTATTTCTTAAAACAACGTTAACCCATAAAACATCAGTGTTCCTTATAGCAAAAGCCAAAATTTCAACGCCAGATGAGGTCTGGTAGCATAGATTTAACGAGGTAGCAAATGCTCGTTTTCATTTTTTTGGGTGCACAATATATTCCATTTTAATTTCCCGCTACGATATCCATTCATAAGACACACAAATACTCAATTGGTACATGAACATGTGTTGAATATATTGGCCCACAAAAACAACAAAAATGAGTATTTTTTTATTTTGTTTAATCTATGTTACCAGACCACATCTAGGAACTCTGATTTTGTTATGGGTTAACTTTATTTTACGAAATATTTTACGCAATATTCTTTGATTTTGAGTGTTAATGAGGCTTTGAATGCGGAATGATTGATGTACGGTATACTCGAAGGACAATGTAAAAGATACGACGTAAAGTTTCCTTTGTTTTACTTTAAGACATTGACGACTGCGCATCTAACCCGTGCCGAAACGGAGGAATCTGTACGGACGGAATTGCCAAATATACTTGCACGTGCGCGTCGGGTTACACAGGAATCAACTGCGAAACGAGTGAGTTATCATCATAACGATCATTGTGAACTCCTTATGATCTTTTATTAAAATATGTTTACTCTTTTTCATTAAAAGCCTTTGTTTGCTGCCTTCTATTCTATATATTCAATTATAATTTTAATAGTTGAATAGTTGGGACTTCCATGTATTTACCTTTGCTTGAATATGCAAATATTTTGCAAACATTTTCCCTGAAATGTGGTAGTTATTTAACGAGCCATATGGGCGAGATTAAATAATTCTCATATCCAGGTCAAAGAGTTCGAAAAGTGATGTGTTTTATGTTTCCCATCGTACGATGCCAATCTAAAATGCTCAGCTCCGCCGTGTGATGTGTGGCATACGTGTCATTCGTGTAGTGTTTTTGTATTTTTCGAATTAAGATCTGTAAAGTGTTGATTCTAACCGTGCAATACATTTCATGAAAGTGAGCTTAAATGAATACTACTATTCAATATACTGGACGATGTTTATAACCTGATAACCTTGTCTATTAGGTTCAGTTCATTCGTAATTATGTTAAAGCACAGATGAAATGAAAACAATATGCACTTTCAGTTCAAGTACTTTTATATAATATCAAGGGAGACAACAGTTGTTCATACGTAAATAATGTTAGACAAAAATGCACAGCCATTATGATACAGGTAATTGTATTTATAACTATTGTTTTAAGGTTGTTTTAAATGTGTTTGTACGTCGATTGAACGTTTAGAGTTATCATTCATAATTTTAACCGTGACATACGTGGTGTGTTAACTATGTAATTAAATAAGATATGTAGAGCTAATATAGATCACATAGCTTAAAATAAAGTGTATATGAAAACTTATTGCACGTTTGGTGAATGGATTGACATTGTATGTAGTGCTTCTGTGCTATTCTATTCAGATATCAACGAATGTGAATCCGCCCCGTGCAAAAATGGCGCAACTTGCCTGGACAAAGTGGCCGGGTACACGTGTACTTGTGTTGCGGGGTTTACAGGCACCTTGTGTGAGACAGGTAATTACATAAGTGTATATGGTCCAATTGCGCAGATATGAAAAATAAATTAACACACACATGCAAAAGTAAGCAACTAGTGATTACAGAACACGATGTATTGATATTGATTACTGAACGTCTAATTTAAGGAAAGTACAATGATCCTTTAAAATGATCTCGATGGTTAATTTAACGTCCAGAATTGTGTGATGTACACCTGTTATAATACAATGGCCGTTCGTGCATGCACGGGTCTACACACATTTCCAAGCAGTTTTGTTACACATTATCAAAATTAAATATATCTATTTTTATCCATGAAAACTAAATAACAATTATTTGAACGACAAGCATAAATATGTTGTTACTTTCAGATATCAACGAATGTCTCTCGAACCCCTGTAAAAATGGCGCCACTTGCAACGACTTGGTGAACCTATACACATGCGTCTGTGCGCCAGGCTATTCGGGACCTACTTGT
>VMBQ01010470.1:5666-21143 GCA_007657795.1 Dreissena rostriformis | reverse complement strand
AATAAAATTCGTTATTCAAGCTCAGTCTGGCTAAAATTTACCATCGCTAATCCCTTTATTGCCCCCAATTAACAACCCGCTTCTGCTACTCGAGTGGACCAGTGTTGTTTTTGACACCTTATCGGCGATTTATCGGCAAATTATTGATTTTATCAGGCATTCACACCACAGTGTTTTTATGATAGGGGTCTCTTATTGCTATCGAAAGATGTATCATACAGAAATAAACGCCAATGACACTAATTATCCTGTGTATTATACCACCTAAGGTCATAAAACCTGTTTAAACACCTATTTTGTTCATCAAACAAATTGGATGCTGACCAATACGCATCGATGTTTCACATAAATTAACTTTCGTTTTAGACTGATTTTCAGAAAATAATTTGTAACATATTGCATCAATCTAAATTTAGAGTTAATTGACGATTGGTTGAATAAGAAAAGTGCTCGATGCGCTCACATCGCGTCATACGATTTACATATGTTCAAGGGGATATCCCTGTACCGATTGGATGTCAAATCGAGGCTCACGGGGAAACCCCACAATTCAATTAATAGAGTGTGTTAAATTCCGGACAATAAAGAACGCTGTGTTCACGAATTTATGAAACACATGTATCGTCAAAATTGGGCAGAAAATTAGAGATTTTGTAAGTCATATACTGACTCAAGTAAAGGTGGCATTGATTGATCGTTTTAGGTGTCCTGCTTTTTGCTCAAATTTCCCGACAATTTTTTATGGAATGTCCCGATTTAGACCTGAATTTTTTTTGCATGTATTTCGGATGTAAATTTTCGAATACTTTTTCCCCCGATTTCAAATCCAGACCGATTGATGTTGTGGGAAAATATGATCCCTGAATTATAATATAATATTATATTATAATATATAATATAATATATAAAATAATATATAATATAATATATAATATAATATATAATATATAATGTAATATATAATATAATATATAATACAATATATAATATAATATATAATATAATAATATAATAATAAATAATATATAATATGTTATATATAATATATTATATATTATAGATAATAGATAATATATTATATATAATATATTATATATAATAATATATAAAGGTAGTCGGTGAGATATAATCGTTACACTGTAAGTAACTGATGGTGTATGGGATATACACCCTCAGTAATGCTCTCGTATGGTATGAAATTACTGAGGGTGTATATCCCATACACCATCAGTTACTAACAGTGTAACTTATAATACAGTGATTTTTATTTTGGGGTCGAGTACGGTAAAGTAAGAAAACGACCTAATTAATATTCATGATTCGACACGTTAATTCAAACCTAAACTAACAAAATTGCGGATACGGGCGAATTTAGCGGAGAGAAGGTAAGAACAAATGCAAAAAAATCTGTTACAGACGGAAACTGAGTTGCAACGCTGCGTTTTTGCTAAATCTATGTATTTATCTTTCATATGCTAATAATGTTTAGCGAAAGCTAAATATAGATATAATTTGCATAACTCGCGACACTGCAATGATTTTTGCCTATTGCATGTATTTATGATCATTTATATATTATTTTATCGATTCAAAACCGATTTTGACCAGGTTTTCGATCAACCTCAATAAAAAATATATTTCAATGAATTTATTTCTTGCTATACGATTTATATGCAAAACAACAATGGACTGTCACTTTAAAGGGACTGTCAACCACGAATGGCGAAAAAAGAAAAGTTCTAAATTACCATATTTTTTACAATTATTAGTTTATATTGATTAAAATATCACGACTGGTATATTACATTACTTGAAAAAAGTTCATATTTTTAATATATTCGGTAATAAAATTTCGCGATGTGAAATCGAAAGTACATCGCAAAAAATAGGTGACATAACGATATACACACTATAAATTACGCAAGTAGATTGATCATTTTATATATAAAATATATACAATTCACTACACATGCACAATTTGCTTTCCTGGGTTTACCACGTGACGATGATAATCAATCTACTTGCATTATTTATAGTAAACTGGTAGACATACCCAGTAAAATTTATTACCGAATATACTGAAAAAATGAAAACTTTACAACTTTTTTCAAGTAATGTAATATACCAGTCGTGATACTTTAATCAATATAAACTAATAATTGTAAAAAAAATACGGTATTTTAGAACTTTTCTTTTTTCGTCATTTGTGTTTGACAGTCCCTATAAGAGTAGTGTACCATCCTTTATAATAAGGCTCGTCTGAAGGATATCCCACCTGGTGTAATTACCTGTGTGATAAGGTGACAGGGTGGTGTACTTACCTGTGTGATGGTCTGACAGTATAGGCTCCAGGGTGGTGTACATACCTGTGTGATAAGGTGCTAGTATAGGCTCCAGGGTGGTGTACTAACCTATGTGATAAGGTGATAGTATAGGCTCCAGGGTTGTGTACATACCTTTGTGATAAGGTCTGACAGTAGACCCTCCATGGTGGTGTACATACCTGTGTCATAAGGTGCTAGTATAGGCTCCAGGGTGGTGTACTAGCCTGTGTGATAAGGTCTGACAGTAGACCCTCCAGGGTGGTGTACACCTGTGTGATAAGGTGCTAATATAGGCTCCTGGGTGGTGTAATAACCTACGTGATAAGGTGATAGTATAGGCTCCAGGGTTGTATACATACCTGTGTGATAAGGTCTGACAGTTGACCCTCCATGGTGGTGTACTAACCTGTGTGATAAGGTCTGACAGTAGACCCTACAGGGTGGTGTACATACCTGTGTGATAAGGTGCTAGTATAGGCTCCAGGGTGGTGAACTAACCTATGTGATAAGGTGATAGTATAGGCTCCAGGGTTGTGTACATACCTGTGTGATAAGGTCTGACAGTAGACCCTCCATGGTGGTGGACTAACCTGTGTGATAAGGTCTGACAGTAGACCCTCCATGGTGGTGTACTAACCTGTGTGATAAGGTCTGACAGTAGACCCTCCATGGTGGTGTACCTACCGGTGTGATGGTCTGACAGTATAGGATGCTTGGTGGTGTACCTACCTGTGTGATGGTCTGACAGTATCGGCTCCAGGGTGGTGTACATACCAGTGTGATAAGGTGATAGTATAGGCTCCAGGGTGGTGTACTTACCTGTGTGATTAGGTCTGCCAGTATAGGCTCCATGGTGGTGTACTTACCTGTGTGATGGTCTGACAGTATAGGCTCCATGGTGGTGTACCTACCTGTGTGATGGTCTGACAGTATAGGCTCCAGGATGGTGTACATACCTATGTGATAAGGTGATGGTATAGGCTCCAGGGTGGTGTACATACCTGTGTGATAAGGTCTGACAGCAGACCTTCCAGGGTGGTGTACAGACCTGTGTGATAAGGTGATAGTATAGGCTCCAGGGTGGTGTACATACCTATGTGATAAGGTGATAGTATAGGCTCCAGGGTGGTGTACGGACCTGTGTGATAAGGTCTGACAGTATAGGCTCCAGGGTGGTGTACGGACCTGTGTGATAAGGTGATAGTAAAGGCTCTAGGGTGGTGTACATACCTGTGTGATAAGGTCTGACAGTAGACCCTCCAGGGTGGTGTTTATACCTGTGTGATAAGGTGATAGCATAGGCTCCAGGTTTGTGTACATACCTGTATGATAAGGTGATAGTATAGGGTGGTGTACTTACCTATGTGATAAGGTTAATTATATAGGCTCTGAGGTTGTGTACGTACCTGTGTGATAAGGTCTGACAGTAGACCCTCCAGGGTGGTGTACGGACCTGTGTGATAAGGTTATAGTATAGGCTCCAGGGTGGTGTACTTACCTGTGTGATGGTCTGACAGTATAGGCTTCAGGGTGGTGTACGTACGTGTGTGATGGTCTGACAGTATAGGCTCCAGGGTGGTGGTCGTACCTGTGTGATAAGGTCTGACACTAGACCCTCCAGGGTGGTGTTCTTACCTGTGTGATGGTCTGACAGTATAGGGTCCAGGGTGGTGTACGTACCTGTGTGATGGTCTGACAGTATAGGCTCCAGGGTGGTGTTCGTACCTGTGTGATAAGGTCTGACAGTAGACCCTCCAGGGTGGTGGACCCTCCAGGGTGGTGAACTGACCTGTGTGATAAGGTCTAATAGTAGACCCTCCAGGGTGGTGTACTAACCTGTGTGATAAGGTGATAGTATAGGCTCCAGGGTGGTGTACTTACCTGTGTGATAAGGTCTAATAGTAGACCCTCCAGGGTGGTGTACTAACCTGTGTGATAAGGTTGTAGTTTAGGCTCCAGGGTGGTGTACGTACCTGTGTGATAAGGTCTGACAGAAGACCCTCCAGGGTGGTGTACTTACCTGTTTGATACAGTCTGACAGTATAGGCTCCAGGGTGGGATACGTACCTGTGTGATACGGTCCCTCAGTAGACCCTCCAGGATGGTGTTCTTACCTGTGTGATAAGGTCTGACAGTAGACCCACCAGAGTGGTGTACTTACCTGTGTGATAAGGTCTGACAGTAGACCCACCAGGGTGGTGTACTTACCTGTGTGATAAGGTCTGACAGTTGACCCACCAGGGTGATTTACTAACCTGTGTGATTATATATGACTGTATAGGCTCCAGGGTGGTGTACTAACCTGTGTGATAAGGTCTGACAGTAGACCCTCCAGTCGACTTACCTGTGTGATAAGGTCCGACAGTAGACCCTCCAGGGTGATGTACTTATCTGTGTTATAAGGTATGATAGTAGACCCTCCAGGATGGTGTACTAACCTGAGTGATAAGGTCTGACAGTATAGGCTCCAGGGTGGTGAAAACTGTGTGATAAGATCTCTCAGTATGCCCTCTAGGGTGGTGTACTTACCTGTGTGATACGGTCCCTCAGTAGACCCTCCAGGGTGGTGTACTTACCTGTGTGATAAGGTCTGACAATAGACCCACCAGGGTGGTGTACTTACCTGTGTAATAAGGTCTGACAGTAGACCCACCAGGGTGGTGTACTTACCTGTGTGATAAGGTCTGACAGTAGACCCACCAGGGTGGTGTACTTACCTGTGTGATAAGGTCTGACAGTAGACCCACCAGGGTGGTGTACTTACCTGTGTGATAAGGTCTGACAGTAAACCCTCCAGGGTGGTGTACGTACCTGTGTGATAAGGTCCGACAGTAGACCCACCAGAGTTGTGTACGTACATTGTACCTGTGTGATAAGGTCTGACACTAGACCCATCAGGGTGGTGTACTTACCTGTGTGAAAAGGTCTGACAGTAAAACCTCCAGGGTGGTGTACTTACCTGTGTGAAATGTCCGTCATTAGACCCTCCAGGGTGGTGTACTTACCTGTGTGATAAGGTCTGACAGTAGACCCTCCAGTGTGGTGTACTTACCTTTGTGATAAGGTCTGACAGTAGACCCACCAGGGTGGTGTACTTACCTGTGTGATAAGGTCTGACAGTAAACCCTCCAGGGTGGTGTACGTACCTGTGTGATAAGGTCCGACAGTAGACCCACCAGAGTTGTGTACGTACATTGTACCTGTGTGATAAGGTCTGACACTAGACCCATCAGGGTGGTGTACTTACCTGTGTGAAAAGGTCTGACAGTAAAACCTCCAGGGTGGTGTACTTACCTGTGTGAAATGTCCGTCATTAGACCCTCCAGGGTGGTGTACTTACCTGTGTGATAAGGTCTGACAGTAGACCCTCCAGTGTGGTGTACTTACCTTTGTGATAAGGTCTGACAGTAGACCCACCAGGGTGGTGTACTTACCTGTGTGATAAGGTCTGACAGTAAACCCTCCAGGGTGGTGTACGTACCTGTGTGATAAGGTCCGACAGTAGACCCACCAGAGTTGTGTACGTACATTGTACCTGTGTGATAAGGTCTGACACTAGACCCATCAGGGTGGTGTACTTACCTGTGTGAAAAGGTCTGACAGTAAAACCTCCAGGGTGGTGTACTTACCTGTGTGAAATGTCCGTCATTAGACCCTCCAGGGTGGTGTACTTACCTGTGTGATAAGGTCTGACAGTAGACCCTCCAGTGTGGTGTACTTACCTTTGTGATAAGGTCTGACAGTAGACCCACCAGGGTGGTGTACTTACCTGTGTGATAAGGTCTGACAGTAAACCCTCCAGGGTGGTGTACGTACCTGTGTGATAAGGTCCGACAGTAGACCCACCAGAGTTGTGTACGTACATTGTACCTGTGTGATAAGGTCTGACACTAGACCCATCAGGGTGGTGTACTTACCTGTGTGAAAAGGTCTGACAGTAAAACCTCCAGGGTGGTGTACTTACCTGTGTGAAATGTCCGTCATTAGACCCTCCAGGGTGGTGTACTTACCTGTGTGATAAGGTCTGACAGTAGACCCTCCAGTGTGGTGTACTTACCTTTGTGATAAGGTCTGACAGTAGACCCACCAGGGTGGTGTACTTACCTGTGTGATAAGGTCTGACAGTAAACCCTCCAGGGTGGTGTACGTACCTGTGTGATAAGGTCCGACAGTAGACCCACCAGAGTTGTGTACGTACATTGTACCTGTGTGATAAGGTCTGACACTAGACCCATCAGGGTGGTGTACTTACCTGTGTGAAAAGGTCTGACAGTAAAACCTCCAGGGTGGTGTACTTACCTGTGTGAAATGTCCGTCATTAGACCCTCCAGGGTGGTGTACTTACCTGTGTGATAAGGTCTGACAGTAGACCCTCCAGTGTGGTGTACTTACCTTTGTGATAAGGTCTGACAGTAGACCCACCAGGGTGGTGTACTTACCTGTGTGATAAGGTCTGACAGTAAACCCTCCAGGGTGGTGTACGTACCTGTGTGATAAGGTCTGACAGTAGACCCACCAGAGTTGTGTACGTACATTGTACCTGTGTGATAAGGTCTGACACTAGACCCATCAGGGTGGTGTACTTACCTGTGTGATAAGGTCTGACAGTAGACCCTCCAGGGTGGAGAACTTGCCCGCACTTCCTGACATAGAAGTGGAGAACTCGAGCTCCGGGATGTTGATGCAGCACGTCTCACTCTGAAACCAACATGATTTTGTAATAACAGAAAACCTCAAAGGGAATTAACTTCACCTTATTTATTACATGTAGAAGAAAAAATAAAATAATTCATTAAAAAGATCAATATGTTGTGAGGATGTGATAAGCTAGTCCAAATAAACTAGTATCAGCCTGTTTACCTTGAGGACATCCCTGGAAAGGTCACTGACGTCTGTCAACTTGAGTCTGATTTTGCGACCCATCGGCTCAATCCCCCCTCCACTCTTCACTTCGCTGTCCCTGACGCCACATGCATCACAAGAAGATGCCATGATCACTACTTCTTTGAAATGGGGAATATCTAAGCTTCTTGTTAAGAAATATCTTTGCACACATAACATGCTTCAAATGCCCCTGTCACAACAGACTGGCGTCCTTACTATGACCAAACAGTATGTTTTTGGAAAACGCCCATAGTCTGGCTTACTACAATCTGTTTTATTTATGTGTGTGCAGCATCCCCACCATGTCCAAAGCCTTTTCACTTAGTCCCCTAACGTTAATGTGTCAATTATCAACAATGTAAGGGCATCCACATTAAGTTCTAGCCGTGTCTTCATGACTCCACTGCGACCTTGACATGTGCACATTGACTGCACTATAGTGACTGCGGTGCATGGTTACAAACACAATATCTTTTTCCAGAAACTTACATTAATGTAATCGCTTGAAGGTGTGAGTACTTCTTTCCAATTTAATAAATTTTAGATATACATTTGTGTATTTGAAAATCAGCCAAATATTTTAATTTGAATTTTGTATTTTTATAGAAAATTATTATATTTGAATAAAAACTGAAATTTGTAAACTACAAAGTGCATTTTAAATTCTGTGGCAAATATTGTACTGTCATCAATTAAAGAGTTGTTTGTTTTTTACAATTGGCATTAGTAGGGTATCAATGTTTTTGGCCTGTATGTTGTAATTTTTCATCCTCCCGAGATGCATTTTGTCTGGGATAAAAATCGATGAAAGTTACAATGATGTACGCCAACAATATAGCCATTAAAGAACCTACAGAAACTCAATCAGGAGAGGAATTCTAGTTCTTATCCGCTACTTTTATAACAGAACACCAACAACAAACATTAAAATGATTAAAACTGTGAATACCATCTTAGAACTGTTAACACCGGTTTGACAGCTTGCTGAACCTCACATTTACACAGAAGCTATCACAAATCAAAAATGCTTCTTACAGTTTTATGCTTCATGAATTGAATAGTACACGCATAATTTTAGTGTACTAGTAAGTATCAGATTCTTCAACAACTTATAGGGGATAGGTTTTAATGTTATAAGTATACACAGAAATATAGTCCATCTATATCTTATTAGCAAGTATCAAACAAAATTGTCAAACAAACTAGGAATACGAGGGGGGGGGGGGGANCTAAAAAAATAAAATTAAATAGATAAGCAGTCTGGGCCAAGCAGGCCTAAGTACTTGACATGAACCGCAATGTACTATGTTTGGTATAGGTTTATCCATACCAGATATGAGAAGTTGGACAAATCAATCATTAACAACTTCATGATGTCCATTCTACGCTCTCTATGTGTCTTCTGTGACTCTACTGCCACGTGGTAGTTTGCACTGCATTCCATCTGCGTCTTCGGCGTCCCTTAGACGATCTTTATTCATAACTGCCTAGACGCCATGAGACAAAGAACCTCTGCATTTACTTTGAACATGTCAAAGCAGTCGCCGTAAAGTTGCCACCTTCTGCATTACTGGTGTTTGGCAGCTGTCTTCATGCCGTCTCACTGCAACCTCACTGCGTCCTTGGCAATACTACCTCGTCCTGGGTCGCTGAGAGAACGCAGTTTACAACGCCAGGCAGGTGTGATGGGCATATTTCAAACAGAATTTCATTTAACCACATACATTTCTGATTTTCAAAACAAAATCAAGGGGGCAGAGCTGGTCAATTAATCTTTGAATGATTTCATCATAAGGGGACATATGGGGTGTTATTCAATAAGACTTGGACAATAATCACTGTTTATCATTGTTAAGCATAATGAAGTTGTTAAGAGGTTCCCAACATACTCCTATGTGAAGTTAGAATAAGACATCAATCTTGGAATAAATTAAACAATTTTCAACAATGTATTTTATTAAGTGTTACCTATTGTATTTATTAATGTTGACAAATTATAAGTAAAATAGACCTTTGCAAATAGAAATTGCATTACCGGTATATAAATTGATTTTCTTTAAAACTGTATGCTTAATTGGTGCATTAACACTATTGAAAAAAGAGATGTGTTTGTCAGAAACACAATGACCCCTTCTGCGCCGCTTTGAAGCCATATATTTGACCTTTGACCTTGAAGGATGACCTTGACCTTTCACCACTCAAAATGTGCAGCTTCATCAGATACACATGCATGCCAAATATCAAGTTGCTATCTTCAATATTGCAAAAGTAATGACAAATGTTAAAGTTTTCAGACGGACGGACAGACCCACTGACGGACAGTTCAAAAACTATATGCCACAATGATAAAACATACAATCGCTGTTAATGAAAAATTGATAGAATAGTGCTTATATGTTAAGAACATGAAATTAACAGTTTTGTTTGAAAAAAATCACAAAATTGGTGTCCATTGCAAGTTTCAGGTCTTATTCAAAATTCATATAATAGAGCGTCAAATCATCTTTGTACATGATTAAAGTCAGCAAGGATACCCAGTAGTTTCATGTTGACCTGGCACGGCGAGTTGCAGCCTGGTCAGTTACTGGGAAACACAAGCACCTGCAATCACATATGATCAGTTACTGGGAAACACAAGCACCTGCAATCACATATGATCAGTTACTGGGAAACACAAGCACCTGCAATCACATATGATCAGTTACTGGGAAACACAAGCACCTGCAATCACATATGATCAGTTACTGGGAAACACAAGCACCTGCAATCACATATGATCAGTTACTGGGAAACACAAGCACCTGCAATCACATATGATCAGTTACTGGGAAACACAAGTACCTATGATCAGTTACAGGGAAACACAAGCACCTGCAATCACATATGATCAGTTACTGGTAAACACAAGTACCTATGATCACTTACTGGGAAACACAAGCACCTGTAATCACATATGATCAGTAACTGGGAAACACAAGAACCTGTAATCACATATGATCAGTTACTGAATAACACAATCACCTATGATCAGTTGCTGGGAAACACAAGCACCAGCAATTGCACTTTATGACAGTCAGTTACTGGAAAACACAAGCACCTCCCAATCACACATGATCACAGTAAGGAACTCATCTCATTAATGCAAACTTTACAAATATGAGCCGGGCTCTGAGAAAAGGGGTTTAATGCATATGCGTAATAAGCCGTCCCTTATTACCCTGTGCAGTCCTCACAGGCTAATCAGAGAAGACACTTTCCCCCTTCATTGTATTTTTCGTTAAGAGAATGTTTCTTCTTCCGAAAATCCATTTTAGGCGGAAAGTGTCGTCTGCACAGGCTAATCTGGAATGAAACTGTACGCACATGCATTAAGCCCAGTTTACCATGAGAGAGACTCATATCTTGATAGATGATAAATTTAAACAATGTCTTCTGACCAAAAAAAATAGTTCCAAATATTTTGTCTTTGAAAGTTGTTCTGATGAACGAAACTAAATAACAGTTCGCATAATGGGAGGTTGAGAGGAAGTGAAAAGTACACAATTATGTTTCCTCCTCAAAAAAACAACATTTAAGGTTCTTAATTAATTTCAAATATAAATGAGCCTTGCTCTGGGAAAACAGGATTAATGCATTTGCATAATGTGTTATTCCAGATTAGCCTGTGCAGTTTGCACAGGCTAATCAGGGATGATACTTTCTGCTTACAATCGATTTTTGCTAAGAAAAGACTTCCTTTAAACAAATAATACCATAAAAGCAGGAAGTGACGTGGTAGACTTCACAGGCTAATCTGGGACAACACCTTACGCTCATGCATTAAACCCCATTTTCCCAGAGCAAGGCTCAAATGAATATAGTTAAATCCATGCAGACCAATACATTTGAAGATATTACCTCATCATGTGCATTAAATTTTGGTTCCACCTGTTCTTTCTCTTCTTCTTCTTCCTGTAGGAAAGTTTAATTAGAATTCATGATACAACATCTCCATTGTAAGAATTTAGATTCTAACAGACCAGGATTTTTCTAATCAAGAGGGATATAATTGTTCATTTAATAGACTTACAAATCATGCGCCAAAACTGGTAATTACTCAAAGTCATACCTGTTATAAATTTTTTAAAAATTGGCCTCATTTCATAAATGACCTTAACACCAAAACATTTTCTGAGTATGTTCTTAAAAGTATGAATATTTGGTCATTATGAAAATCAAGATAGCTGTCTAATAAGAGACAAGCTATTTTTAAAGCCTCCATGGTGTAAAGGTAAGAGACTTGGATTAGGTTACAAGAGGTCCTGGGTTCAAATCACACGGCACATAGAGTTATTCAACTTGTTGTTTTTAGCTATAATAATTATTTTAGGCTATTCCAAATATTAAATTGTTGTTAATTATTATCTGAAATGATATTAAACAAGATGTGTTTGTGAAACACTATGTCCCCTTTTGAGCGATTTTGACCCACATATTTGACCTTTGACCTTGAAGGATGACCTTGACCTTTCACCACTCAAAATGTGCAGCTCCATGAGATACACATGCTTGCCAAATATCAAGTTGCTATCTTCAATATTGCAAAAGTTATGGCCAATGTTCAAGTTTGCGCAAAAAAAACAAAAACAACAAACAAACCAACAAACAGACAGGGCAAAAACAATATGTCCCCCAGTATAGACTGGGGGACATAAAAATACCAAAATGTGAGTCTCTTTTCCCTTGTCAAAATGTCCCTTGTCTTATACATAATGGAAAATAGATTTTGTATTCCAAGGTTTAGGTGACTTATTCCTTCCTGATATGTGTAAGTACCATGTTAACATATTGTTTGTTACACTATGATTAGGAACTATCAATCATTTTCAAATATTTTAACATGTGCTTGCACAATTTAAGTATTCTATAAATAAACAATGTAATTCTGAATATTATTTTTTGGTGAGCAATGTGAACTATTTCCGGCCTGATTGCTTTCATTTGCAAATGGTGTGCTACATGTACATGTTATTCACACTTGTAAGCAGTTAATGATAGTTGCATATGAACTAAGATACGTTTCATAAGTTTATACAACAACTCAAATCTAAACTGCAGCGTGGTTATGGCATACTCATTTTTGGAAACGAGGGTGCCCTAGCAAATGAAGCTAAAACTTAAAATATGTTCAGTGAAACTTATATATTTTTTATTTTTTCAATCAAGGCTACATCATAGGATTTTTCTATGTTAACAGTTTGTATTTTCCTTGCGCTGATTTTAAAAAAATCATCGCAAAACACTTATAACAAGAGATTGGAAATTGTTCTGTTTTTAATGAGGGTGGATAACAACTCTTTAGTGCTGATATTTTCTTAATTCCACTTGTTTTCCCTTCTTAAGTATCATAAATGCATTATACATGTTTAATGCATTTTTGTATAAATATATATCAAAGAAGTCTAGCTTTATAAATATTTATGTTCATAAGAGTGAAATTTGATAATAAATGGTCTATAAAAAGGAAAACAAGACTTGCATTTGTGACAAAGTTACGGTCCATTGATATTTTACAAAGTTGCGTGTCTTGGACAGTATATGAAAGCATTTTGGAAAAACTTCCGGAAGTGTTATTTTAAAGAAAATTCCTTTTACGAAGGCCCATAACTTCGTTAAAAATCAATAGACCTGAATGAAACTCAAACCTGATCTGCAAGTCACGTAGGTAACCTCACACACCAAATATCACTCAGGTGAATATATTAAAGCATTTTGTAAAAAACCTCCGGAAAACAGTTATTATGCAGAACATTTCTAAGTCCAAAGCCCATAACTTTGCCAAAAAATCAATGGACCATAATGAAACTAACACTTCATCTGTAAGTCATGTAGGTAGACTCACACACAAAAAATCAGCTGAATATGTGAAAGCGTATTGTGAAAACCTCTTGAAAACGGTTATTATAGTGACAATTTCTAAGTCCAAGGCCCATTACTTTGCCAAAAATCAATGGACCTGAACGAAACTCACACTTCATCTGTAAGTCATGTAGGTAAACTCACATCTCAAATATCTGAAAGCATTTAGGGAAAAAAACAACGGAAAATGGAATGCCAGACGGACAGACGGAAGGACAGACAGATGGAAAGTCTATCTGCTATATGCCACCCTACTGGGGGCATCAAATAAGATTGGGGATTGGCAACTTTGAATGTCTGAGAATCCTTAATTGTTCAGTAATTATTTTACACTTTGAGTCTGGATGCAGAATATCAAAATGTTGTAATACAGCTCTTAAATTTTAAGTGAATTAGTAGGACCGTATTGTTATTACCAATGTGTATTGTATGCAAGCCAATATTCAGTTACCTCAGTTCCAATACATAGTGCGTCATTCTGTTCCCGGGTTCTCTTGTAGTGTGTAACCTTCATCTGTGGGTCTGAGCTCGGTGCATGTGTAACCACAGTTAAGGTAGATAACGAACATTAACACTCCGATAAATATAAAAAACAATGCGCGTTACCCTAACTCCACCCTGCAAACCATATGTATTATACAGCAACAGGGAATGTTGTAAGAATGTTTTTCCATAACAAAAAAGAAAAAAAAATAGGCTAAATGCTTGTGTGTAATGTGTCATCCCAGATACGCCTGTGCGGAGAGGGTCGACACTTTCTGCTTTTATGGAATGTTTTTTTTACAGGAAGTCTTTTCTGAACAAAAATCCATTTTAGGCAGAAAAAGTTGTCCTTGATTAGCCTATGCAGATTGCACAGGCTAATCTGGGATGACACTTTACGCACATGCTTTTCCGGAACAAGGCTCATTTTATGTCTGATGCAGAAATCATGAAAGGATATGGGTTCTCTATGAAACTGTTCCCTGATGGATCATCAATAATCTGTAAAATACAACATTAGGATTATACGTGCAACAACACATGTGCCCTTTCATTCCACTCAAATCTCCGCGTATATTAAACACAATCTGTTTATGGTTAAGTTTGACTTTTGACCTCTTAATGTGACTATGAACTTTGAGGTTATAAGACAGGTTACATTCAGTCTCTTCAAGGCTGTAATTTCTGAAATTGATTGATTAATGACAAAGTTAAAGCCAGGACAATCTATTGTATGCCTAAGTTTGACATTTGACCTTTTAGTGTGACCTGACCACTGAGGTACACAGGAAATGCCAGGTCCTCATGGCAGTCATTTGTGCTCAGTTATTTTATAATAGCATAATGAATGACAAAGTAACAGTACAGATAAGCTTTTATGTTCAAATTTAACATTTGACCTCTAAGTGTGACCTTGACCTTTAAGGTAGGGAGACGGTTGTTACATGCCACACATCGTCTAATGATGATATACATTTGTGCAAGTTATTTAAAAATCCGTAATGATATGGCAAACCTATGGCTGAGAAAGGAATGTTCAAGCCTTTGTTATGGCCAAATTCAAACTCTTACGTCTAAGTGTGACCTTGACCTTTGAGGCAGGGCGACCTTTGATGGTGGACCTTAGTGTCACGATACTTCAAAATCCATTAATATATATGGCAAAATAATGGCTGAGAAAAGACATTTTTAACAGACGTACAGACAAACAGAGTGAAGCGTGACCTCAATATGCCACCATCTTCAAAGGGAAGTATACAAATAGATATGTCCACCATTAAGTACAGTGCTCCTTGCGCTGATTCTAATATCATCTTGTCTTCAACACCCCTTTCCAACATAATAGTTTGAACAATATTTGATACATTTTACATACATGTGTAAAAGTGACTAAGAAAATGAACTTGGAGACATGCTGCAGACATGGTTAAGGTCCAGAGACAAATGATTTCATAAGGTTTCTCTCCTGCTGATGCAGCTGAAGTTTCACTTCGTTCATATTGGGCAATGAGTTTGTTGCACAATGCACATTACTTGAATGCTGTCCACAGTACCAATAGACTGCGACTGAATGCCAAGCCTCGATCTTTAGAATATCAAAAGATTTTAATAAGCCTTTAAAGTCAATATCTTACAAACTAACTTGCAACTGTAAATAACTGACTGACTCACGACATGGAAGGGAGTTTCACAGGTCTTGAGCTGTTCCAATTTCTTGATGAATTCATCAATCTTCTCTGCCACTTCTGGATGCTGAATCTGAAACAAGATCAGCAGACTTCAGCAGCAACATCAGGGACTCTGCTCTATACAGTCTCTGGACTCTGCTCTATACAGTCTCTGGACTCTGCTCTATACAGTCTCTGGACTCTGCTCTATACAGTCTCTG
>VMBQ01010469.1:10876-25375 GCA_007657795.1 Dreissena rostriformis | reverse complement strand
TCATATTATATATATGATGCAAATAGTTAAATAATCCCATATTATCTATATGATGCAAAGAATTAAATAATCTCATTTTATCTTTATGATGCAAATAGTTAAATAATCCCTTACTATATATATGATACAAAGAATTGAATAATCTCTTATAATCTATATGATGCAAAAAATAAAAGAATCTCATATTATCTATATGATGCAAATAGTTAAATAATCTCATATTATCTATATGATGCAAATAATTGAATAATCTCATATTATCTATATGATGAAAAAAGTTAACTAATCCCATGTTATCTATATGATGCCAATAGTTAAATTCCCATATTATCTATATGATGCAAAGAATTAAATAATATCATAGTATCTATATGATGCAAAGAATTAAATAATCTCATATAATCTATATGATGCAAACAGTTTAATACTTCCATATTACATGATATTATCTATATGATGCAAATAGTCCTTTACACATCTTTTTTTTTGGAGTGTACTGCGACATGTTGCCCATAGTCATTTACACATCTCTTATTTTACGTGTTTAGCCATGTGTCGCTGATAGCTGTTCTTGAAGGCGAAGTCCCGCATGCAGATCTTGCATTCGTACGGTTTCTCTCCGGTATGTGTCCTCATGTGTATCACCAGGGTGGACGGGGACCGCTGGGCCTTGCCGCAAACCGGGCACGGGTAATAGCCCAGAGACGTCATTGAGCCTCCCTCTTCCAATTGTCCTACAAAAGGAATAAGTAACATGTGAGTAGGATTACAGATGTGAACAAATATGAACAAAACTGTAATAGCAAGAGATCTATTAACTTACATTTGAGGTGACATGAGAGTAGGAGGACAGATGTGAACAAATATGAACAGAACTGTAATAGCCCGAGATCTGTTAACTTACATTTGAGGTGACATGTGAGTAGGAGGACAGAGGTGAACAAATATGAACAGAACTGTAATAGCCCGAGATCTATTAACTTACATTTGAGGTGACATGTGAGTAGGAGNTTGAGAACTGTAATAGCAAGAGATCTATTAACTTACATTTGAGAACTGTAATAGCAAGAGATCTATTAACTTACATTTGAGAACTGTAATAGCAAGAGATCTATTAACTTACATTTGAGAACTGTAATAGCAAGAGATCTATTAACTTACATTTGAGAACTGTAATAGCAAGAGATCTATTAACTTACATTTGAGCTGTGCTCTGGGAAAAACGAGGCTTAATGCATGTCCATATAGAGACATCCCAGATTAGCCTGTGCAGTCAACACAGTCTAACCTGTGACGACAGTCTCTACCTTAACTAGATTTCCGCTAACAATAGTCTTTATTTCAAAGAAAAATACTATAAAGACAGAAAGTTACACTTTACAAACATGTATTAATCCCCATTTGACCAGAGCAAGGCTCATATATGTGGTGTTTTCTGAGAAAACTGGGCAAAATGATTGTGCGTAAAGTGTCATCCCAGATTAGCCTGTGCAGTCCGCACAGGCTAATCCGGGACGACACTTTCCGCCTAAACTGGATTTTCGCTAAGAATAGAGATCATTTAAACGAAAAAATCCAAAAAAGTGGAAATTGTCGTCCCTGACATAACAGCAACACAACTGATAAAAGACATTGTACATTTAGTTTACATGTTACTTGCCCTACATTCAATTAAGCACAAATCTTGTTTGTTTTTTTAAAGAATACAATATTACACAAATAGAGAACAAAATGTGTTAAACTGAAAATACTACATGTATTTTTTCCCATACAAAAGCAAACAAACATGTAATATCACTATCAGTTGCCACCTTTTTACCAGTAAGATGAGCTTATTTAGCATGATTGTCTTAACAAAAAAAGATTCCAATTGTCTAAAATGTCAATGGAAAAGAAAAAGTTTCATACGAAAAGATTGTTTAAATGAATATATGACATTCATATTTTACCTACANTGATAGCTGTTCTTGAAGGCAAAGTCTCGCATGCAGATCTTGCATTCGTACGGTTTCTCTCCGGTATGAGTCCGCATGTGTATCGCCAGGGTGGACGGGGAACGCTTGGGCCTTGCCACAAACTGGGCACGGATAATAGCCCAGAGACGTCATCGAGCGTCCCTCTTCCAAAAGTCCTATACAATGAAACAAGAAAAATGTAAGCCCGATAACGAACATGATTAATTCTATTTACAGTCAGAGATATATTGACTTACATTTAAATCGCGCTCTGTGAAAACAGGGTTAAATGCATGTGCGTTGTGTCGTCCCAGAATAGCCTGTGCAAAAAAGAACAGAAAAATACCGAAAAAGGGTAGTGTCCATCCTGATGAAAAGCCTATACACTATTGTCCCAGATTAGCCTGTGCAATCTGCACAGGCTAATCACGGAAGACACTTTCCGCTGTTATGGTAGTTTTCATATAAAAGGAAGTCTCTTCTTAAAGTGACTGCACAGGCTAATATGGGACAATAATTTATGCACTTGAATTAAACCTCATTTTCCCAGAGCGGGGCTCATTTTTATTTAGATTACATCAACACAACTAATAATATTCCTTGTACATTTATTTTTCATGTTACTTGCTAAATATGCAAGTTAACACAAANGTAAATTGCATAAAATAAACGTATGTACATGTACATTCTTGTATTAACTTTTTATAAATTCTTTTAAACTGTGTACCATTATTGCGTAATACTTAATAGCTTATTGCACAGCATTTACGTGTATACTGTTCTAAGATCTCAGCATATTGAGATAAAAACATATTACGGAATTTCCAATAAAATTTCTTTATAAACAATATGTGCCAGTACTCATGTGCAAAAGTACAAAAATTGAAACGAACACAATTCAAGGGAATAAACATCAATAAACAACATATTTTAACATATACAACAAATTGTATTGCACACCATATTACGCAATTAATAATTAATATAATCAAGGAATGTGAATGTATATCAGCGATATCACAATACTACGGAATACTTAAAAACACTGATCGAAGAATGCGTGATTTACACTACATACATGTTTCCACAAACACATTCCGAAGAACAGTTCTCAGTCACTAAGCAAGCAATAAAAGTGCGCACCAGGAGTGTAACCCATTTCTTGGTCAAAAGCCTTTTTCTTTACAAAGTGGCATATTTGCAGATGCAGATGCGCCTTAGCACAAAACCACAGGACAAAACTATGTTAAAAATGATAAATAATCAATAGAGCTTCTGGGAAAACAGAGCTTAATGTTTGTGTTTAAAGTGTTGTCCCAAATTAGCCAGTGCAGTCTGAACAGGCTTATAAGGGACAACACTTTCCGCTTTTACGGAATTTTTAGTTTAAAAAATGTGTCCTAAAGAAAGTCATGTTTAGTCGGAAAGTATCTTCCCTGATTATCCTGTGCACAGGCTGTTCTAAGATGAAACTTTAGGCACATGCATGAAGACAAGTTTTCCCAGAATGGGGCTCAATACATCTACTATAACTCTATGTCATTATGTTTTTGCAGATGTTGGTCCAACACGTAACTGATCACACTCCATAAAGACAAACTAAACAAAGATCCACTTGAACAAACCAAACACCAGTAGAGCTCTATTCTCTGAATGTCTTATACAGGTATTCAAACTCTGTACAGAGGATTTCCGTGAGAGGTTTGCCTATTGGTATGATATTCATACTAAATAAGACGCCGCTATTCGTAGACCAAAATATGCGGTCATTCGTAGTCGATAACAGCGTGATGCTTGGGCAGGTGTCTGCTGAGGTCATTCGTAGTCGATAACAGCGTGATGCTTGGGCAGGTGTCTGCTGAGGTCATTCGTAGTCGATAACAGCGTGATGCTTGGGCAGGTGTCTGCTGAGGTCATTCGTAGTCGATAACAGCGTGATGCTTGGGCAGGTGTCTGCTGAGGTCATTCGTAGTCGATAACAGCGTGATGCTTGGGCAGGTGTCTGCTGAGGTCATTCGTAGTCGATAACAGCGTGATGCTTGGGCAGGTGTCTGCTGAGGTCATTCGTAGTCGATAACAGCGTGATGCTTGGGCAGGTGTCTGCTGAGGTCATTCGTAGTCGATAACAGCGTGATGCTTGGGCAGGTGTCTGCTGAGGTCATTCGTAGTCGATAACAGCGTGATGCTTGGGCAGGTGTCTGCTGAGGTCATTCGTAGTCGATAACAGCGTGATGCTTGGGCAGGTGTCTGCTGAGGTCATTCGTAGTCGATAACAGCGTGATGCTTGGGCAGGTGTCTGCTGAGGTCATTCGTAGTCGATAACAGCGTGATGCTTGGGCAGGTGTCTGCTGAGGTCATTCGTAGTCGATAACAGCGTGATGCTTGGGCAGGTGTCTGCTGAGGTCATTCGTAGTCGATAACAGCGTGATGCTTGGGCAGGTGTCTGCTGAGGTCATTCGTAGTCGATAACAGCGTGATGCTTGGGCAGGTGTCTGCTGAGGTCATTCGTAGTCGATAACAGCGTGATGCTTGGGCAGGTGTCTGCTGAGGTCATTCGTAGTCGATAACAGCGTGATGCTTGGGCAGGTGTCTGCTGAGGTCATTCGTAGTCGATAACAGCGTGATGCTTGGGCAGGTGTCTGCTGAGGTCATTCGTAGTCGATAACAGCGTGATGCTTGGGCAGGTGTCTGCTGAGGTCATTCGTAGTCGATAACAGCGTGATGCTTGGGCAGGTGTCTGCTGAGGTCATTCGTAGTCGATAACAGCGTGATGCTTGGGCAGGTGTCTGCTGAGGTCATTCGTAGTCGATAACAGCGTGATGCTTGGGCAGGTGTCTGCTGAGGTCATTCGTAGTCGATAACAGCGTGATGCTTGGGCAGGTGTCTGCTGAGGTCATTCGTAGTCGATAACAGCGTGATGCTTGGGCAGGTGTCTGCTGAGGTCATTCGTAGTCGATAACAGCGTGATGCTTGGGCAGGTGTCTGCTGAGGTCATTCGTAGTCGATAACAGCGTGATGCTTGGGCAGGTGTCTGCTGAGGTCATTCGTAGTCGATAACAGCGTGATGCTTGGGCAGGTGTCTGCTGAGGTCATTCGTAGTCGATAACAGCGTGATGCTTGGGCAGGTGTCTGCTGAGGTCATTCGTAGTCGATAACAGCGTGATGCTTGGGCAGGTGTCTGCTGAGGTCATTCGTAGTCGATAACAGCGTGATGCTTGGGCAGGTGTCTGCTGAGGTCATTCGTAGTCGATAACAGCGTGATGCTTGGGCAGGTGTCTGCTGAGGTCATTCGTAGTCGATAACAGCGTGATGCTTGGGCAGGTGTCTGCTGAGGTCATTCGTAGTCGATAACAGCGTGATGCTTGGGCAGGTGTCTGCTGAGGTCATTCGTAGTCGATAACAGCGTGATGCTTGGGCAGGTGTCTGCTGAGGTCATTCGTAGTCGATAACAGCGTGATGCTTGGGCAGGTGTCTGCTGAGGTCATTCGTAGTCGATAACAGCGTGATGCTTGGGCAGGTGTCTGCTGAGGTCATTCGTAGTCGATAACAGCGTGATGCTTGGGCAGGTGTCTGCTGAGGTCATTCGTAGTCGATAACAGCGTGATGCTTGGGCAGGTGTCTGCTGAGGTCATTCGTAGTCGATAACAGCGTGATGCTTGGGCAGGTGTCTGCTGAGGTCATTCGTAGTCGATAACAGCGTGATGCTTGGGCAGGTGTCTGCTGAGGTCATTCGTAGTCGATAACAGCGTGATGCTTGGGCAGGTGTCTGCTGAGGTCATTCGTAGTCGATAACAGCGTGATGCTTGGGCAGGTGTCTGCTGAGGTCATTCGTAGTCGATAACAGCGTGATGCTTGGGCAGGTGTCTGCTGAGGTCATTCGTAGTCGATAACAGCGTGATGCTTGGGCAGGTGTCTGCTGAGGTCATTCGTAGTCGATAACAGCGTGATGCTTGGGCAGGTGTCTGCTGAGGTCATTCGTAGTCGATAACAGCGTGATGCTTGGGCAGGTGTCTGCTGAGGTCATTCGTAGTCGATAACAGCGTGATGCTTGGGCAGGTGTCTGCTGAGGTCATTCGTAGTCGATAACAGCGTGATGCTTGGGCAGGTGTCTGCTGAGGTCATTCGTAGTCGATAACAGCGTGATGCTTGGGCAGGTGTCTGCTGAGGTCATTCGTAGTCGATAACAGCGTGATGCTTGGGCAGGTGTCTGCTGAGGTCATTCGTAGTCGATAACAGCGTGATGCTTGGGCAGGTGTCTGCTGAGGTCATTCGTAGTCGATAACAGCGTGATGCTTGGGCAGGTGTCTGCTGAGGTCATTCGTAGTCGATAACAGCGTGATGCTTGGGCAGGTGTCTGCTGAGGTCATTCGTAGTCGATAACAGCGTGATGCTTGGGCAGGTGTCTGCTGAGGTCATTCGTAGTCGATAACAGCGTGATGCTTGGGCAGGTGTCTGCTGAGGTCATTCGTAGTCGATAACAGCGTGATGCTTGGGCAGGTGTCTGCTGAGGTCATTCGTAGTCGATAACAGCGTGATGCTTGGGCAGGTGTCTGCTGAGGTCATTCGTAGTCGATAACAGCGTGATGCTTGGGCAGGTGTCTGCTGAGGTCATTCGTAGTCGATAACAGCGTGATGCTTGGGCAGGTGTCTGCTGAGGTCATTCGTAGTCGATAACAGCGTGATGCTTGGGCAGGTGTNATATATATATATATATATATATATATATGAATTGTAAGCCCTTTCAAGTTCACAGAAACTTGGGAATAATTTCATGGATGATGCCATCTGCATACTGAATATATTTGGGAAGCATAATAATAAAAATGTACAAATACACATTTTGATTTAGTTGAGCACATAACTATCAATAAATTGTTAGTAATTCAACAATAACTAAAAACGTTCTGCACATTGTTACATTTCCTACTGATGTTGCTAAGAAGCAATATTAACCCAACTGCAATTAACAATTGAAAGTGCATTTGTTTGGGGAAGAATGTTGAATACCACTTTTGGTCATGCTTTTTACACGTGAGAAAACATGTAAGTAACAGAAGTCCAGTACAACATAGTCAAATTTTAAAGTCTAAGAAGCGATCTGTAAGGAAGCAATGTGTTCACCCCAAAGCCCAGGCTAATCAGGGACGACACTTTCCGCTTGTATGGTGTTCTTCATTTAAAGGAAGTGTCTTTATAGCGAAAAATCCAGTTTAGGCAGAAAGTGTCTTCCATGATTATCCTGTGCAGACTATACAGGCTAATCTGTGACAACACTTAACCCACTTCCAATAAGCACCGTTTTCCCAGATCAAATGCAAATGAAGTTGTTCATTGCACGCCAGTCGTCTCCGGATGTACTTTGTAAATATGCTGATTTAGCGAATCCCTGCGTGTGAACTCGGCCACGCAGAAGGCACACCGGAAGGGCTTCTCCTTGGTGTGTGTTACCATGTGTTCAAGCAGCGTGTAGCGATAGGCAACCACCTTACAGCAGACGGGACACCGGTACCCGTTCTCCTCAAGCACGGCTTTATTGGCGTAAACTGTGGCTTTCTGTGCGTACTTCGTGTACAGGGAACGAGTGTTCTCTGTAGCTGAAAATAGCGTACAAATTGTGTCATCTTTTGTTATACAAAACTGTAATGTGAACAGGTATTGGAAACAAGTGTGAGCTTTTACATAACTGCAAATAATTAAATAGTACTTTCATAACTGTAAGCTATTTTCAACTTCAAATATGAGAAGTTAACATGTATTGTTTATACTAGTGAGCTTTTAATAATTACAAATAGTGAACTAATATTACTCATAAGTATGAGCTCTTTAAAACTCCAAATATTTAAGTATCTTTATAATTTTGAGCTTTCCATAAACTGCAAATATTCAACTTGAATCCTTAATGTGATGCGACCGATCCTAAGATTGTTATTAATAGGGATTCTTCAAAACTTAAAACTGCTCTGAAAAAATGGCGAATAATTGTGCAACTTCCAAAACTGCAAATAATCTTTAAGCGCATAATAGTGCCTTATATATTGGGAACATATATGATTGTTTGAAACAAAAATCACAACAGTATAAATCACACTACATTGTAGTTGGTTAATTTACATTTAATTCACAGCCCAATTATACAAATATATGATAAAAAAATAGCATATGTAAAGCACCATAAAATAATAGTTCTATATACAATTACATGTAAAGAAAAACAATTAATACTGAAATCAATTCAATTGATAGGACAATCAG
This sequence comes from Dreissena rostriformis, assembly GCA_007657795.1. Classification (NCBI taxonomy): domain Eukaryota; kingdom Metazoa; phylum Mollusca; class Bivalvia; order Myida; family Dreissenidae; genus Dreissena; species Dreissena rostriformis. The sequence continues at coordinate 17,168 of VMBQ01010469.1, read as the reverse complement.
TAACACAACATTATCTCAAAGAGCTAGTTTAAATATATACATTTCCTATACAATTTTACTTTCTTAAATATGTACGACTTGTTCTTGATAAGATAAAACTGATCTGGTGAATTTAAAAACTGATTTAAATGTGCTTGTAAGACACTTATGCCCCTGTTAAGTGGGAACTGTTAGGAAATGTATGCTATTGACATACGGATGTGCACAATATGTTCCTATAGCCATTAAACTTGAATTGCTTAATAATATAGAACATAAAAAAACATCATTTTATTAACCTAATATGTGTTGCTTAATTTGAATTCATTACAACGATTTCAAACATAAACCTTTTAAATTTAGATGTATAATCTTGAATAGATTTTTTTTATTTCTGACAAAAAACACATTGAACTACTGTCGTTATGTGAGAAATGCAAAACAACATTGAACAACAAAACAAAATTCACCTCTTTAAGAAACAAATCTGGCCACCCTTGGTAATGTACACATACAACAAATAGAGCATTTTGTTTTATTAAAGGCATTAGTTTTTTTATTTTATCCCCATATAACTTCAAATATACATGATTTTATATTTGATTACCATCTTTATGTCTTTAAATTGACCAATTTATTTTCACTACACTTTCTTTGACACGGACATCAAAAACCACAAATATATGAGCCTCGCTCTGGGAAAAAGGGGCTTAATGCATGTGCGTAAGGTGTCGTCCCAGATTTACCTGTTTAGCCCACAAAGAATAATCAGGGATCACACGTTCCGCTTTTATTGTATTTTTTCTTTTAAAGAAGTCTCTTCTTAGCAAAAATCTAGTTTATGCAGAAAGCGTCATCCCGAACTGCACAGGCTAATCTGGAGTAACACTTTATGCAGATGCATTTAGCCCCGTTACGCAGATGCATTTAGCCCCGTTATCCCAGAGCGAGGCTCATACATTGGATAAGACGCCATTACGGCAGCAAAAAGGTCAACTTAAGTATTTGATAAGACGACTTCCTGGAGTCCTATTGTACAACCCTAATATTTTCCTGGTCNTTCTTTATTTATCAGAATTTCTGCATCAATATGGTGGCAATTATGAATTTCTTATACTTTGGTAAGAACACAGGCAAACGTTAAATAGACTGCAATATTTTTTTTGTTCAAATTGTAAAAACATGCGAAATGAAGCTGATATAAATCGAGGAATTTACACAAAATAAATCAAGACATATATCCCAATTCATAACAAAGGTTTACATAAAGAGCACAAAACACTCTCACTCTACTACACAAAAATGTGAAATTATTAACATACAATATGACAAGATCAGTTTTGTACATGATTTCTAAAGCGTTGGTAATTCCAACTTTTAACCAGTAAGTGCCAAACAAATCAGTGGTGTTGATAGTTAGTTTTGTCAATTATTTTTTTTCTCACTCTCTATTTAAAAACACATCTCTTTTTCACAATCAATTGAAACATAATTCATTATTTCAATCACATATTTTTCTTTAAATATCAACGAGGTTCACTAAGTTCATGGCATATAAAGTCATTTTTTAACTTTATTTTTAACTAATGAAGTTCAAAGGTGGAGTTACGAGTATATACCCAGCTTCACGGAAATTTAGCTATTTCCATTTTTGAGAAGTAGTTGTTAAAAGTGTACCATTAGATCTGAATGATCATTATTAATTGAGCCTCGTTGTGGGAAAAGTGGGCTTAATGCATGTGCATAAAGTGACGTCCCAGATAAGCCTTAGTCATGCAGTCCACACAGGCTGATCAGGGACGACACTTTCTCCTTAAACTGGATTTTCGCTAAGAAGAGACTTCCTTTAAACAAAACATACTATAAAAGCGCAAAGTGTTGTCACTGATTAGCCCGTGCAAACTGCACAGGCTAATCTGGGATGTCACTTTACGCACATGCATTAAGCCCTGTTTTCCCAGATCCCGACTCAATTAATATATTTTTTATTTAAAGAGATCTGGTCCATATGGCGCATCATGTGTGAGTTGAGATGTCCTTTCTGTGTGAAGCCCTTCTTGCAGACGGCGCACACGAACGGACGTTCCCCGGTGTGTATCCGCATGTGCATCTCCAGCGCAGTCGCAGACTGCAGCAGCTTGAAGCAAATCTGGCACCTGTGCTTCATTGCTGCGACTGGTGGCAGCGATACTTGCCCGGGCGAGATTAACGAAGCCTCTGAAATGGGGAATGAAACCATAAGTCAGTTTAATGATAACAAATGTTGGCGTAAGAGAGACCAGCCAGTGTCAAAAACATAAGGTTCAAGTTTGATCCTCTTATTTAAGCTCGATTGCATCGAAAGCCAAGGGCTTATTGAAATGTTATCGTGTCTGTTTCTTGAGTACAAACCGTACTTAGCGAATTCGGGGGAATCTGAAGAACGCTCCCAAAGTGGGGATCGAACCCGTGACTTCCCAGTCGCTAGGCAGACACCATATCCTATACGCCACAGCGCCCTTCAAAGGGGAATTAAAACATCAGTCAGTAAACTAATATCAAATGTTTGAGTGGGAGAGACCAAGTAGTGTTGAGAATATTTTCATGGTAATTCAGTTCAAAATATTGCCATATGAAATATATGTAAAGTAGAATACGTGTTCCATTTTTGAGTTTAATATAATAAACTAACGAAAAAACTACTTCAGACAGNCGACCATCGGGTTTCAGGCCCGTGTTCTGGTCAACTAAATGTTGGGATGCGTCAAACTGCATGGATGTTTATCCTCCAACTCCGTGCAAACCTGGAACACGGTTTGGAAAGAGTTTGTCAATACGAGAGTTACACCATAGTTAATCAAGAATTTCTTATTTTAATTACTAAGTATTATAAAGTCTATATCAGATCAATGTGAAGCTAGAAGATACAGGTGGACCAATATTGCAAGGCTTTCATTGTCCTTGAATTATGTCTAACTATTATATCATATTAAAATGGGCCACATTAATGGGTGTCCAGCAAAACCATGTAAACCTGGAACATGGTTCAGAAAGACATTGTCAATACAGGTGNGCATGCAAAACCATTAATACTGTTATGTTGACTCTTCGACATGATTATTTAGTAGAACAAAATACTAAACAAACTAAACAAGAAATTTATTTTACAGGAATAACTATTAACCAAGATTTACTAACATTGTGAAAGAACCTAACAAAACAAACAAAAAACTATACCAAATGTAACATAAAAATGGCATCCAGTTTACAACAATATTTCTTCTACATTTCTACATTTCAAGCAACTACTATACTGATTATTTACATAAAATATAATAATATATAATGAAATATTTAATTGTTTGTAATTATTTTTAAACAACTATACAAATTGGAAAACTGTGGTCTGTGAATACAATATGAGTAGTGATATCGAAAGAACTGGGCTTCAGGCATGTGTGTAAAGTGTCGTCCCACATAAGCCTGTGCAGTCTGCACAGGCTAATCAAGGACAACACTTTCCACTTTCATGGTATTTTTTGTTTAAAGGAAGTCTCTTCTAAGTGGAAAACCAGTTTAGGCGGAAAGTGTCGCCCCTGATTAGCATATGCGGACATCACAGGCTAATCTATGACAACACTTCACGCACCTGCATTAAGCCCTGTTTTCCCAGAGTGAGGCTCATATGTATTGTCAAGAATAATCTGTACATCAAGAAGATGGACCAGAGCCACAAAGGGATAATGTGGTGTGAATTAAATTCAGACAAACTGATGTTGTAATTAGTACTCATTTTTATAACACAATGTTTTCCGTCAAACTTGAAAATGGGCCAGTAATAGCATTATAACATATGGTTAAAGGGACACAAACATACATGTACCACATTNGCTGTACAATATATGGCTGTACAATATATGGCTGTATAATATATGGCTGTACAATATATGGCTGTTCAATATATGGCTGTAAAATGTATTGCAATATATGGCTGTATAATATATGGCTGTATAAGATGGCTGTACAATATATGGCTGTTCAATATATGGCTGTAAAAATGTATTGCAATATATGGCTGTATAATATATGGCTGTATAATATATGGCTGTACAATATATGGCTGTAAAATGTATTGCAATATATGGCTGTATAATATATGGCTGTACAATATATGGCTGTAAAATGTATTGCAATATATGGCTGTAAATTATACGGCTGTACAATATATGGCTGTACAATATACGGCTGTTCAATATATGGCTGTAAAATGTATTGCAATATATGGCTGTAAATTTATGGCAATATAGGGTGATATTATATATGGCTGTTGAATGCAACAAAGTAAGTATGTAAACTTTGTTAACCACAACCATACACCACAATAATCTCTGTCTATTTAAATATTGACTTTGAACAAATAGTAAAGCGAAAGCGAAATTCATTGTTATTTTGTTAAATGTAAAAGATAAAAAATATAAATAAATTATACCATACACCACAACAAGTGTCACTTATCTAACAATATAATAGTCTAATACAATCAGGAAATTGTACTATATGGCACACATCTTCTGTTATTTGAAGCATAGGTTGGCAATTTTCAGTGAAAAAAAGACTATAAAAATACTTTAAAAGGCAAACTTTATTACATAGCAACAGGACTTTGTAAGCAAAACACACATATACCCAGTAATGGTTATTTTCCAGGAAAATGTCATAAGCAACAAATGTTTGGTTGAGTGATAAGAATGGATTAATAATGTAATATTTTCATCGTCATTGACTTTTCTAAAACTGGCCGCCATGTTGACTAATGTTTTGAATGAATTAAATGTTACACAACACTTGGTATGGAATTATCATTCAATCTTCAAAACATAAGCTTACATAGTTATGACATATCAGTCATAACCAAGCTGTCCTATGTCAAGTGCCTCAGCATGTGTAACGTCCTTCAGACTGCAGCTTGTCTCCTTCCACCACTGGCGCTGAAACAAAGTGCACAGAAGGTGTCAGTAAACTTTCACTGAAACAAAGTGTATCGAGGGTGTCAGTAAACTGTATGGAGGCTAACATGTGTATGAGCCTCGCTCTGGGAAAACAGCGTTTAATGCTTGTGCCGAGGGGTGAACGGAAGACTGTTGTAACTCATATTAAAAAAAGAAGGAGAAACTGCAGTTTTCCGTTCAGCCCTCGGTGCGTAAAGTGTCCTCACATATAAGCCTGTGGAGTTTACACAGGCTAATCAGGGATGACACTTTTTAAATAAACTGGATGTTCGCTAAGAAGAGACTTTTTTTAACGAAAAATACCATAAAGTGGAAAGTGTCCACCCTGATAAGCCTGTGCAGACTAATCTGGGGCGACACTTTATGCACATGCATAAAGCCCAGTTTTCCAAGAACGAGGCTCAAATCTACTTGGTTGGTCTAAAAAACAACAAGGTCAAACAGCAAATGACCAATTTAAAGTAAGGAGATATGGTCGTAAGCACCTATTAGTACGCAAGTGTTATAGTTAACGATGTAAGTGCAAGACAAAATGATAGAATTAGGTTATGGTAAAATTTGGGCTTTAAGAGCCATGCAGGAAAGCTTTCAAATGCAACATGCCTCAAGATGACATGGCCTTAATTGTACATCTTCTTAGCATTTCAGGGTGGTACAAATATTTACAAGGTACTAGAACTTCAACACATAAGGTTACTTCAAACGATGCATCCTTGAAACTTCGCAACACTAGGTTACTCCATATGATGTATTGTTTGAAACTTAACACATTAGGTTTCTTCTTACGATATACCATTACAACTTCAACACATTAGGTTACTTCATATGATGCACTGTTATAACTTCAGCACATAATGTTACTTCATATTATTGCGCCATTAGAACTTCTACACCAAAGGTTAGTTTATACGATGCACTATTAGAACTTCAACACGTACAGTTACTACATATGCTGTATCATTTAAACTTCAAAACATAAGGTTACTCTTTATAATGAAACATTCAAACTTCAACACGTAAGGTTTCTTCACCATTCAAACTTCAACACATAAGTTTACTTCATTCCATGCCCACCACTGAGCACTTCAACACATAAGGTTTCTTCATAGGATGCACCATTAGAACTGGTACGTGAACTTCATATGTTGCCATGTTTGTATGTCAGCACATAGGTTACCTCATTATTTTTTATTATTTTTTGTACCTACACATAATGAAGCCCCACTCTTAGAAAAGGGGGCATAATGCATGTGCGTAAAGTGTTGTCCCAGATTAGCCTGTGCGGACTGATGAGGCTAATCTGGGACGAAATTTTACGCACATGC
>VMBQ01010468.1:10472-26742 GCA_007657795.1 Dreissena rostriformis | reverse complement strand
TTTTATTTCAAGGAAACCAAATATTGGTATACTTTTAGAGCTACCATTTTCAAAACGACCACATGTCTGTGCCTCTGTTTCCAGTACGATTGTTTTGGGAGAGTTCAAGTGAATATAGGTAACCATGATGATTGTGCACTGTTTTATCTGTACTACAGATCTCTACTATGTCACCAATGTTACTCAATATTTGTTTATGTGTTTTTGTATTTTAATCATATTTGTGTATTGTCGTGATTGAAATCCCTGTTCCATAATGTCACTTACTAAGTATATCCCATGTTGCAATGTGTATGTTCCTCTTCAATAATGGGTTGCTATCGGGGCTTTTTTTACTGGACTCTAACCCATATTCGCCACATTAATATTTACCTAACAAATTAATTGTGTTCATCTGCTTGTCATTAACAATGTTTGATTGATGTAATGTCACTTAACAGAATGGATTGTCCTAACATTTCTGTAATTGCATTGACTTATGTTATGACAGGTATTAGCCATTAAGCCCATATTTTATAATTAACTGTATTATCAGACTATCATTAAACTGGGTGGTAATTTAGAATTTTTCATTTTTTAAAGGCTTATACTTAGACTATAATATCTGGTACAAGTTCCACTAGAAAGAAAACATCAGATCCATTATATTGTTTATTGGACATGGGGGCAGTTCTGTTTATGCCTTTGAAGGAGGACATATAGTAGTCCTTGGGTAGATGGTTATTCAGTCCATCTGAATTTTGTATCTGCTTTGTAATTAATGACAGATTAATAAAAACAGAAACAATACATGAAAGAGGTCAGCACCTGTACTCAGATTTACTCTATGAAACTTCAAATATTGGTAACTTTTGCTTTTTACATATTTTCGTTATATCTCACAGTGCATGTTAACCGCTGAAGATTAAGCAATACTTGCTTCTGAACATATATTTATAATTGAAGAAATTATGGATGATGGTTTTAAAAAAAAATGCCAGTTAAAATTCTTTTAAAAGGGTCTTTTTTTTAAAGTGTTTTCTTAATGTCTAGTTCTTTCAATTATATGATATTGTGTTGCTATTTAGATGACTAGTGAAACTCTTGGCTGTTGTGCTTTTTTTCCAATTTAGTGACAAATGTTAAGAATCTGGCCAAAATGACTATAACACACGCACCAATAATGCAAAGGTAGTCCAAAATCAAGGTATAGTGTAATATCCTTATTTTGACACATACGAAANCCCCCCCCCCCCCATTTACCTTTGAGGGAATATGTCACGCCCTGTCATACACCTTGTTTTAAATGTTTGCATACATTTTATTTCTAGAGATGGCAACAATCTGAATCTGCCAATTTTGGTGAAGACTTTGATTTCAGCTTCCCAAGAAAATGTAGAAGTCATGTTATGAATGTCTGAAAGGCCACAACAAAATGATCGGATGTACTTCAGATTTGCGGCACCTACATATCGTAAATTTAAAGGAATTCTTATTTTATTTTTATATTGCACCTGCAGGTTAAATTGTCCTGCACCAAATTTTTCTCAAAAGAAAAATAGACATTTTCTATTCATTTTCGTTAAACATTTAATGGTACAAAATAGAAGCTATGCTGTTTGTTCAGCCTCTTCCAAATATTTTTGCAGATTTCTTTCAGCGGCCAATGCTTCTGACTATCATATATCACCAAATTGGATAAGAGTACAAAATAGGCAAGTAGAAAGGTGTAAGGCAGAAAATCAAAAAAAGCATAAAGTGCACAAAAACAAACATTAATTAACACAAGTGAATGATATTTTGTTACAATGTCTTACAAAACGCAAGGAAAAATAGCACCAGATTGTATTTAGAGGAAACTATTAGCAATATATATAAGGGGCATAACAAAGTTTTTTTCCAAATAAATATATATAGTTACTGAAACAATGCAAATAATTATCTCTTTTCAGATTGATATGTATTGAGTGACAATGTTATATTAATAAAATCATTAAGAAAAAGTGTATGGAATGCCAACAAAATATTTTTCTGATTGAGCCTCTAGTGCAATTTGACCTCATTTCAACATTGATATAGAACTACTTTTGGACTTACTTAGATATTATCTATGAACACTCTCAACACACCCACATCACCTGAACTCATTTTGACCGTGATATTGACCTACTTTTGGACTTTGACTAAAACACCCATTTGGGGCATATGCTTTTATGGAGCAGCAACTTGATTTTATTGCGCTTGATCTCCACAGTTTTTTTGGGGCCTACATTCATTGAACACCTGATCAACTTGTTGTGACCTTACAGACAGAAGTTACAGTGATTTTGAACATTTTGTTATTGTTATTTAATTTGTTATAAATGTACAGAAAAAAAGATCTATTACACTGGTATTTATCATTCTGGATGAAAATACAGCAAATGAAACATAATATCAAATACATTTTATGATGTACACAGTGATTTAATTTTTTTCTGTGCATTATCTTTCATATTTGTGTTGTGAATTTGTTATTATCCCCCTTGCAAAGGCAGAGGGATATAGAATTGGCGTTGTCCGTCCATCCGTCTGTCACAAAACTTTTCAGGGCTATATCTCAGAAACTATATAAGATATCAACATGAACCTTCATGGGTGTATAGATATCAATGAGGAAAAAAGCCATGCACAAGAACCATAACCATAAACGTCCTTAAATAAGAGTTATTGCCCTTTGTGTTTTTTTGTATGATGTAAATTTTAAGGGCTATATCTCAGATACCATACAAGACTTCAACATGAAACTTCATGGGTGTATTGATATTTATGAAGAGAAGTGCCATGCTTAAATACCATAACTCTTCACTTTCTTAAATGAAAGTAATTGCCCTTTGTTGTTTTTGTTTGATGTTACTTTTTAGGGCTTTTTTTTAGATACGATACAAGATTACAACATGAAACTTCATGGGTGTATTGAAATCAATTGGAAGAAGTGCCATGCACAAGAACCATAACCCTTCACTTTCTTAAATAAGAGTTATTGCCCTTTTTGTTTTTGTATGATGTAACTCTTCAGGGCTATATCTCAGATATGCTATATAGATATATTTTTATGGATTATACCATATATCAAGGGATTTGCACCATCAATAAATAACATTTATTTGGCGTGGGATATCAATTCACTGAATTTGCTTGTTGTCTTTTGTTATTGCGTTCATTCATATAATTATAACATGCAAACTTAATAGTTTAAGCTGTGAATTGAGTATGCTTCTTTTAGAAATATCAACAAATGTGAAATGTGTCAGCTCATGTCTTAGACAATAGTGTTGAATAGGAAATTATGCAAAAAAATTGTAATTGTATACCAATTTCTTTTTCCAGCATTGAAAGAGCAACTTGGCTAAAATCATTCGCATTGTGAGACAGTGTGTAGCACACTAGAAACAGATAAAGGATTGAAGTCAAATAGATGATTTTCATCCTGAAAAATCCTGAACGATGATTATGTATCGCCTGCATAAAATTGTTGATGTTGTAATAGTTGTTATTATTTTATTGAGTTACAGAATAGTTCTAAATGACTGTTCCTAATCATTTGTTATTTAATTAATGTTCCCATTAATTTAATCTTCTGTTTTATTTTCAACTCATGGGAATGGATTACCGGGTAATGCATTTTTGAAGCCTTTTGCTCTGATGCAAAAATGTTCTCCTTTTATAAAATAATGTATTTGTACATAGACCATGTTTTTATAACAGACAAGGCTGCATAGGTGATGGCATCTGTATCATAAGGACATATTTCTAGCAATATGTCCATACGCAAAAAAAAAAAAGATTATAAATGTTTATAACAATTTTCTTTATAATAATAAATCACAATTGATGTCTGCTTGATAGTCAAAACAAAACAAACAAACCATAACAAAAACCTACTGACCTTACAATAATACGTACAAAATAAGCTTACAATATAAATTATGTATTCCGGAAAAACAACCTTTTGGAAAAAAACACTAATCTGCTGGTACAAATAAAGCTGACCCATTTATAACCCTTTTAAAATCACACACCATATCAACTGTTATTATTTAAATAAAGCTGCTATTAGTTGATATAATGGACCAGCGTTATTTGTACCGATGGATTAGTGGATTTTTCTATACTTGTGCGAATTTCCACGATCAGTCTATTATATCCAATTTACACCATGTTTTCGCACATGTTCTGTTGCAGGTACACAGACAGTGGTAGACCTAGCAAGGCCGACATATTCTCTGGCTCCGCCCCACCTCGTCGCCGGCCATTAATGGGCGTCGCTATTGAACTTTCCGGAAACTTAAACCCAACCCGGCACATTCCACCAGATTTTCTCGATAAAGTGACCTGAAACAACTTGGAAAGATATCATTTATCTGTGATAGAACATTCACATTCATCGAATGTGTTAACAGCTTTTTTTCCAAGCTTTATGAGGCTTAAACGGAAGCTGTTACATTTGTATGACCATTTTTCCAGTGAAATGTGTGGTGAACATTTGGTCAAAATTCAGTGTAATTCATATTTAACCCTTTGCATGCTGGGAAATTTGTCGTCTGCTAAAATGTTGTTTGCTAAATTTCTAAAATTAGCATTTTCTTTGATTTTTTTTCTAAAACTACTTTCAGAATAGCAAACAGTTTGGATCCTGATGAGACGCCACGTTCTGTGGCGTCTCATCTGGATCCAAACTGTTTGCAAAGGCCTTCAAAATCCGGTTCCAGCGCTCAAAGGGTTAAAGCATTCACATTTCCTTGTTTATAAGTTGTTTCTTGAGTAACGAGTGCTATTACCGGTTATAAAGGTACGTGTTCGTAATGAAAGTCAGTAGTGAACAATTTTGTCTGGTATATAAACTTGTATAACAAGTCGTTGATGTTTCACAGGGGAGATTTGACAGACCTCTAAGCAGACATTGAATGTCTTGAACAATAACAGAAGTAAATTCATAAAATGATAGAATTCTGGTTTTATTGTCAAGACTGATTGCGGTTAGCTTCATATGGCTGTCACATTGTTGAGTGAGCCTCGCTCTGAGAAAACTGGGCTTAATGCATGTGCCTGGAGTGTCGTCCAAGATTAGCCTGTGCAGTTGGAATTCAGGAATTATCAGGAGTATGGAATTTTCCCTTTAAAGGAAGTCTCTTCTTAACAAAAATCCAGTCCAGGCAGAAAGTGTCGTCCCTGATTAGCCTGTGCGGACTGCACAGGCTAATCTGGGATGACACTTTATGCACATGCATGAAGCCCCGTTTTCCCAGAGTGAGGCTCAGGAGTGTACATGTATGTGCAAGCATTCATACTGTGTACTTCAGAACAGACTGAGCTTGTTCGGACTGTTACTTTATAATTCATTATGCAATTGTAAAAAATAACTTACCACAAATGTTCACCATGTAGAGACTGCGTATCGTTTGTAAGACCCATGTCCCTTACTCAAAGGTCACGCTTAAGAGGTCAAAGGTCAGTTTTAGGCATAATTTAGTTGGTGCAGTATGTTACTTCATTGTTCATCAAGCAATTTTAAATTATCTTTCTGTAACTTCATTATTTATCACACAGTTTTAAATTAATTTTCCACAATTATCCCCTTGTGTAAACAACGTGTTGTGTGTCCATAGCTATAATACAGCAGGGTTGGCCTTTAACATCATTCAATTGTACATAAAGTTTCCAAAAATGTTCAGCATATGGTGATGGTATCTCATGTGTAATCCCTTTGTTCCTAGCTGAAAGTTCACACTTAAAGGTCAAATATAAACATGATGCAGCTTGTCGAGACAATAATTTTGTAATTCGTTTAGCAAATTTACAATACAATACAATGTAATAAAAAAATTTACACAATGTGGAGACAGCATGCCCTGCACAAGACATGGATCCCTAACTAAAAGATTGCACTAAGACATGTATTTAAACTATGGGCACCATACAGATTGCGCAAACTGTAACTTCCATCATTCATAAGACAACTGTTTTTACATTCTTATCATAACTGTTCTCCATTTTGGTAACAACATATTGCATGGAGAGCCTATGGCCCAGACTCAGAGGTCATACTAAATTAAAAGTTAATGTTTTTGGCAAGATGGAGCTTTTGCTGACTGTAACTTCACCATTCAATGTTGCAGGCAATAATTTCGACCCATGCTTAAAGTCAAGGTCACACTTATTATACAAAAAAGTTTAATATGTATGCATTCCAGACAGCTTGCATCTTATCTGTATCAGTGATTTTCAAATTGACAAATAAATCCACCAATAAACATGTATTATAAAAGGTTATATGATGAATTATTTTACTGTGCCAATACATGTATGTGTTTGCAATTATGAACTCCTTGCATCAAAGGTTTAGAAAATGATTTCAGAATTTGCATGTTCTTGCATGCATTCTCGAATTAAATATTAACAGAGTCATTATATTGATGTGGACCACCAGCATTCTATCATAATTATGTAATATAGTGTTCGTTGATTTCATAAAACATAAAGCTATCATACATTCTACGAAAACTATGAAGTACTATCATGATGTTATTATGCCATTTATTGTTTTGCAATTACAGAAGGGTTAATCATGTGACACACAAGTTGGGGACCTGGATTCGGATACAGATATTTTTTCGCCGTTTTATACCCTTTAATTATTTTTTTTACTTTTGAGGCCCACTTTCCAGCCATATCAGTAAGACAGTGATTAGCGCTTATTTAGTATTAAAAAATCGCTTTATCCTTCACTTGCCGCAAATTTTCTTAGTTGAGATGTTATTAAGTCATTGTGCTAAGAAATTTTGCAGCGAGTAAAGTCGAAATATAGAGCAAATATTAAAAGGAAATAAGCGCTTAATTATCAATTACTTGCAGATATGGCTGGAAAGTGAGCGTCATTAAAAAAATTAATGAAAGTAATAAATGGGTAAAAAAAAAAAGAAAAATATCTGTCTCAGCATCGACATCGCCATCTTGTTTGTCACGTGATTACCTCCTCTGAGTTAAGGGATGTATTTATCTTATTGTTGATTATATTGATTACTGCTATACTAAGCCAGCATATATAGAGCAGTTAGAAGGCATATTTTATTGCTCACTTGTTTTTACTGTCAAATTTTTCTATTTTATTGTGTCTGTGATAGAAGCTTTATTGCAATATACAAGCATATATAATACATGGTTTAAATTATAGAGAAAACTAGGTTAGAATTGAATTCAGATAAGTTAATTTAGCGAAGCTTAGAAAATATAAACAACAACTTTGGTGACTGGTTTGAGTTTTTGTTCCAAGCAAATCAACAAATGTATTCAACACTTATCTGGTATTCTATTTATCCCATCAGTTTTGCATTGTCTGTCTTTATTATGAAAGTAAACAGAACAAAATGGCTAAAATTTACATTAAATGATGTCATGTAAATAAACAAAATCTATCTGTTAGGTGTACATGTATTTCAAAATTGTTGAATACACCAAAAGTTATCAGATGGGGTGTTTCTATAATGCTGGTATAAAAATGGGATGAAAAAACGTATTTCATTACTTGTATTCACCAACTGTTTATTTCAAGCTTTCACAATATATTACACATTATACCCATTTCTTTGGTAAATTTTGCTTGCAAACGCTATGCTGGTGCATCTATACGGTATAAGTAAAAAATCATTTGTAATTTTTTTCCCATTTTCATTCTCAGTTTTATCTATGTAATTATTTCAATCAATTTCAGTATGAAAACTACATTTTAATTATTCACTTTCAAATATATATGCCAAGAAGTCAGTCGGTTTACATTTGCGATCTATTTCTTGTTTTGGTTGCTTTGTGAAGGGGTATGACATGTAGATATTTTACATGCTTCTAAATAGCATGTGTGTTTCGTTTAAACCTTTTTATTTTAACTTTATTGCATTGAAAGCCTACCACTTATTGAGACACTGTCCACTATACAAGGGCAACCTCACTGGCATGTGTTAATAAGATGCGCTCTGAGAAAATGGGGTTGTATGCATGTGCATAAAGTGTCGTCCCAGATTAGCCTGTGCTAATCAGGGACAACATTTTCCGCTTTAACTGTATTTTTCGTTTCAAGGAATACCGTACTTACCAAATATCCACACTTTACGCACATGCATTAAACCTTCTTTTCTCAGAGCGCGTCTCATAAACTCAGCAGATTTTCTGAGATCTGCTGACAATTTTTATACTGGTAGTTGTGTTATTGTGAGTCAGTTTTCGTTCTTACTTCGGTAAGAATGAATTCTCTTCAAATGTGTTCATGTCATTTTAGTTTGATATTGGATGGATTCAGAAACATAAGTGTTTTTTTGTTTCCAGTCTGTTATAGATATAGGGTATTAGGAAGAGAAGGGTGCAAACAGGGTTGTCTGAAAATACTTTAAATACAGTATTGCAAATGTTTGTCTATTGAGTTATGTGTTCATCGGCTGCATTCCAAAACATCTTTAAAAACCTGTTTATCAGATAAGTTCCAGAATTTAAAGGAGAATTGAATCGCTTGCATCATTTGATAAACTTTTTTAGAATCAACTGCATCAAAACTTAAATATAATAATTGTTCAATGCATGTTTACACTAACAGGCCCCAGGTTCAGTTTGTTTAACAATGACAAACCAGTGATTTGCACCTTTCCTTCGTGGTAGATACACGCAGATAAGTTTAGAAAGAATAACTTACAGCTAGGTACCATATGTTAGTCGAGAGTAATTTTATTAGTGTTATTAATGATATTAACAAGGCTTGTCACCATAGGATGACATATGCCCCCTTTTTCCACATTTTTCGAAACCTAAACGCAAAGTTTAAACTTTAGTGTGACGGAATTTCAGACGGACGGACAGTGCGATCACTATATAGCCACTTTCGTGGGCATAAAAAAAATAATGTACTAGTATTGTATTTTGAGGCCATAAATTTGTCAGTAATAATGTGGAATTTAGATGTGTTTAAAGTTTTTCAACATTTAATTAACTCCTATATGAACATGTTCATAAATCAAGCAATTCAAAATTCTAAATTGAAATTGGAATTAATTTAAGAGAATGTGGTTCAAGATTAATCCTCAGTTGATCTATGTTAAAATGTCCGTCTAATTGGGAAGATAATATATTAAAAGGCTGTATGGAAACTTGTATCTGATTCAATTCTAACGGTTTTGATAGAAGCATATGGATTTAAACTACCACTTGTACATTGAAAAACCATTGATTGACAGCAATATTATTGTTAAACATCGGACACTTTCTAAAACTGTTTTGTTATTGTTTGGTGTTTTCACATGATACAAATGAAGTTACGGAACATCTATAGAAAATTGATCATAGATTTTTTGCTTAAATTATTGTGCTAAATTTGTTATATTATGTAATGCCAAGATTTACTAAGAATTATTAACAATTTTCAGTCTTTCAAAGACATTTTTCAGTTAATGAGAAAATACTTCTCTCAATTTTTAATAACAAGCTTTACTTCAAAAAGTTAGTGGTAACTTTAGGTGCATATGCAATATCTTTTGAAGGACTAGAATGATACATCTATCCATATTCTTGCATTAAAGGCCAGATAGTATTGGATATAAAATACGTTTAAATGCTCAATAGTTATTTCGTATTTAATAGACGTGCTATCTTTTTAGTTTTGTAATGAAAATACGGTAGTACTAGAAATTGTTCGGATTTCACTCGTTTGGTGCTCACTGCACAGCTATGTAAATATTCAAGCATACTTGCTATTTATTGTTAGATGTTAAATGATCAAATAAAAAGAAAATTTAGTTTGTTTTGGATTTTCTTTAACATGTTTAATAATTTTATTTATGTCAAGGTGGTCAGAATTCTGACAACCACCGTCACCAGTACTAATACAACTGAAAACTGCCATTCTTCTCAGATGCAGGGGAAAATGTCTGGTACCATTTTAGTGAGTCACGTATGAATAGATATATTTGCGGGAAATTAAATTGGAATTGTGTCACACAAAAAACAAGAGATGTGTTTGTCAGAAACACAATGCCCCCTTTTGAGCGATTTTGACCTATATATTTGACCTTGAAAGATGACCTTTCACCACTCAAAATGTGCAGCTCTATGTCATGAGATACACATGCATGCCAAATATCAAGTTCCTATCTTCAATATTGCAAAAGTTATGACCGAGTTTAAGTTTTGGACAGAATGACGGACAGACAGAATGACAGACAGGCCAAAAACAATATACCCCCTCTTCTTCAAAGAAGGGGGCATAAAAAAAAACAAGCATTTTGTATCTACAAAAATCTAGGTTACCAGACACCATCCGGTGTTGAAATTTCGGCAATAGCTATAAGGAACATTGATATTTAATTGTTTAACTTTATTTTCGTTGATTTTGAGTAGTTATGGGGCTGTTAGTGTGCGCATGGCATTTTTTCAAAATGTCTATAATATTTATTAATATTACATGTATTTTCATCTAAAATACTTTTTTCTATAACTAATATAATTAGTTTCACTGTCAAAACGTAATTAATTTATTGAAAACATATAGAATTTGCCCTACACAAATGTGATCAAATCTGAAAGTGCCTGGGAGTCTGAATCAATAATGTGATGCGCCCAGCCAAATAAGCCTTACTGGAGCACTGCGGCCCACTTCCGGACTAGCCATGTGTATATTTTCTATATATGAATTGCGGGTTCGCAGTTTTGTTCTTTCAGTTTCACTATCATTTATACCATACAAGAGAGCCATGATAGCCCTAAAGCGCTCACGGGAGTTTATCGACACCAATTGTTGAAGACTTTAGTTGATGATCATCTAGTTTTTGACCCCACTTTACCCATTTTCAAACAGCCTTCATATTGTCAAGATAAACACTCTGACCAAATGAATCCAGTTTTTCTAACTGCATGACCCTGCTTTGACTTTAGCCAAGATATTGCCAATATAAACATTCTGACCAAGCTTCATCAAGATTGAGTCATACATGTGGCCTCTAGAGGGGTTATTATGTTTTTCTAAGATTTGAAAATCTGATTAAGTTTTTAGACACATACGACCGTCACCCAGATTCGATCTCAGGCTGGATATTCTCTGAAAAACATGACCAAGTTTTGTTTCATCACGATTTGTAGAAAAATGAGGCCTCTATAGAGGTTGTAAGCTTAAAATTGACGTAGCACAATATTAACACCACACGATGCTGCACAAGTGATCACAATAGCTTACCTTGAGCTAAAAATACATGAACTTATAACAACAACATAAACAGCTGACAGATGTTTATTTAGGCATCTTTACAAGAAATGTCATATTTCTGCTGCATCCACAAACTTCTGCCAACCTGAAATACAATAAATTTATTATTTTATTACCGAAAAAAAACAAAAACATGTCTATGTACCTACATTTAGCTTAGTTATAGACACTAGAACACATTCCAGTTATGGATAAATAAAAAAACAAAATTTAAAACATGTTTTTGGAGGAACAAATCAGAACACAATTAAGGTAAATCGTAAGTATCTTGTATCTAGCTACATACTGTTATGTTAACCAACATAGCAAACCTTTCATACACATTAAAAATAAATAGACTTAAATTCGAAAAGCCGTAAGTTAACATGGCTGAAAGTGGATCAGACGGAGGGATTTTTGCCTTATTCGCTTAATTTTATTTTGAGGGTCACAAAGTAAAGTTGAAGAGTCAAAAATCATATTTCTTAAGTCAAGAGTCAAAGGGTCAAAATGAGAATCAAAGGAATGCCCTGTAGATGCCATACTTCAATATGATACTTGCCAAGCTAGGAAAGCTATCGAAGTCGCCTGGCTTCTCTTTCAGACTCGAGCAGAGTGAGGATGTCTCCCTCTCTCACTGGACCCTTCACATTGCGGATGATGGATCGGTTGCTGTCGTCAATGAACTCGACACGTACCTAACACGCACAAAAAAAGAAAAGGTTACTGTAAAACCAATATTGTTTGTAAGATATATATTTTCAATGGTCTATTAAGAAGTTCAGATATTCAACAAAAAATTAATGTCTTTAACCTTATTAACATCCCAAGCCCATTGCAAATTAAATTGGGGCATGTTCATTCAAACCATGCTCCATCCATTGATATACAAACATAAAATAGAAACAAGAGATGTGTTTGTCAGAAACACAATGCCCCCTACTGCGCCACTTTGAAATAAAATTTCTATTTATCATTTGGCAGGTATAGAAATTATCTCCCTTTTAAGCTTATTACTTCCCTTGGATTGTGTTTTTCACCTTTTACCTTGAAGGATGACCTTGACCTTTCACCAAGCAAAATGTGCAGCTCCATGAGATACACATGCATGCCACATATCAATTTGCTATCTTCAATATTGCAAAAGTTATGCCAAAACTTTAACCAAGGTTAAAGTTTTGGACAGACAGAAGGTGGCATACAAATATCAATACCTTGATGTTAATATAGTCACATATTTTGTGAAAAAAAAAACGATTATTTGTTTAAAAACACCAATGTACATTTTTTTTCTGGGTTTCTACCAGTGTTAACAACCATTTTTGGCACACTTCAAACATTTTCAAAACCATGCATTCAGTGTCATAAAGCAATTCATCACATTTCATAAGTATTGAGTAGGAACCTTACAGTAAAACAAGAGATGTGTTTGTCAGAAACACAATGCCCCCTACTGTGCTGCTTTGAAAATATTTGTTTACCTTTGACCTGTAAGGATGACCTTGACCTTTCACCACTCAAAATGTGCAGCTCCATGAGAAACACATGCATGCCAAATATCAAGTTGCTATGATCAATATTGCATAAGTTTTGACCAAACTTTAACCTAGGTTAAAGTTTTGGGACAGACACACACAATGACAGACAGACATGCCAAAACAATATATGAAGAAGGGGGCATAAAAACATTGACTAATAGGGTTGTATGCTTGATCATAAAATTGCTACATTCCAGTGTTTTTTTTTATTGCAGATTTGGGGTTGATATTCGGCCCCATTCCCCTCAAGAAAAGGTATATATTATTCCCTGATTTAAAAAAATAATCCCCTCAAGAAGTTTAAAAACAAAAAAAAAATGATCAAGTTTCTATTGATTAGAATAGATCTCAATTTTGTTTTATTTATTCAATAACATCTAACAAAGCATATAACTATAATTTATATGATTTGATTTTGTTCTTCCCATTTGAAATATTATAAAGAGTTATATTCAATTAGTTTTTTCCAAAGCGGTGGACTTTTCGCGCAAAAAAATCCCAATCCTAAAATTGCATTATTTTTCAAAATGGCCAGGGAAAGGGCCTGAAGTCAACTTATCCCTTCATCCACTGCCTGCGTGGAAAGACTGTTTAGCCTAATGAACAGTCTCTGCACACCATCCAGGAACAAACTCATGGAGGGAACAATGGATAGCCTGCTGAGACTGTGCATGAAGGCTGAACTGTCTGAAACTGATGTTGAAAAGATCATTGATATATTTTAGAAAAAGGACAGAGACATGCAGCTGTGAATATTGCATTCATACATACATGTGTATTCATATAATGAATATCATAACATATAACTATGCATTTTTAATTTTTCCCTTTTCCTAAAAAAAACGACGCGTTTTTTCCCCTTTGGACGGACCCTGCCACCAATCCCCTATTGGTGAAAAGAAACACTGCACTCAAATACTGGTATGCTTTGAAGTTTGATAAAGGTACGTTTCGTTTTCTTCCTGCACTTGATGAAGCTTTTAAACCTTTATTGGACAATACAACATAATGATTGACACATTTATCTAACTACTTACCTGTGTACACTGTCCTTGTGAGCCTGTTCGGCCAAGGATTTTCACAACCTGAAAATGAACACGATAATTGCTTAATAAATGGGGCCCGTAATAAATGAATGTTATTAAATAACATGTCGCGAAATTTCATTACATGTCCAAAAAGGTAAGACGGAATAACAGCATTCTATATATTCAATAAACAACTTACTTATGTAACATCAGACACAATAAACATCAACAGATAAATGAATTATACTTCGCCTGAATGCTTACTTTAGCCAATTTAATAGGTTGAAGTTTATCCATGGCGAATATTTACTGGAAAAGGAAGTTCAACGGGGCTTACACGAGGACATCGATTAAAGGCTACATTGTAGTAAATTATCAAGCTTGATGATGGCGATTGTGCAACTACGCTTCCCTCGTAAAGCTGTTACTTAGAGCTGGTATCGTGGGCCGTTAAATTGAGTTTGATTATAAATGTTTAATTGACTTAGACTGCTGTGCTTCTTTCTTTGTTTTGCAATAGATTTCTTGCCATAAATAAAGAGCCGCATTGTATTATAAGGTGCTGAAAATGGTGAAACGTCTTTATGACTGACCAGCCTGCAACATGCCAATTGCGCGGTTGCGCTCCTGAATATTCATACGAGCCAAATTGGTTTTTGAATTTATTTTTTGTTTTTCTGGTATAAGAACCCACCTACAATGATAAAATAAAAATAAAATTTAAATAATATCGCGTTTTACCATATCCCCGTGCAAAAAGTTGAAACCATACATACCCCACGTAGCATATATCAGTTATTATATATCATGAGCATGCACAAAGTGTGATCAGATGATCAATTTTAAATTAAAATCTTTACTCATAAATGAGATATTGAAGTTTGAAAAGGGTTGCGTTAGAAAAGTCTCAACGTGTATTTATAACATCAGGGACAAGTCGTTAATGGGCCACCTGTTAATGGGGCGAATTATTACATTACCATTGCATTTGTCTACATAATTGGTGACTTCATATATCGTTTACAGTAAAAAAAAAAACACGATAAAAAAATTATATAAAAAAAACACTAATAAAACGCGCCTGTATATCATTGAATCGATCATCGCGCGGTTTTAATTGTGGAAGGGATTTAATCTATTCTCGGAACTTGTTACATTAATGCATATTTAACTCAATGCCCATAAGGTATAATTGGTCTTGAAAGTTCAAGATGCACTGGTTTTGAGGAAATCGTGTTTCCAGCTGATCCCAAAGCCATACAAGTTGCGAATCAAACACCCACCTTAGCTGATCAATATCAATAATCTGAAGACAACCCACTGAGGCAATTCGTAGGCTTGCATCCACTACCGGGACTTGAGGGGACTGGGGCCAGAGATGTTTGCAGCCGATATTAATAATATCAGTAATAGGAACATTTTATTAACTACTAGTTTAAAAAAACAATAGCCACCATTTCACGTATTAAATCCTCTAACTATTAGTATAAATGAGGACTGGAGTCATAGAAGATAACAACCGACTTCAAGGATACCATTTAACGCCTGTCGCAACATATTATGTGTCTACGCGCATTCTTTTGTGTCACAAGAAGATTTCAACACATGCATTTATTAATTTTCGTTACCTGGACAATTTAATAAACAGATAGTAAAAACTACTATAGTCACCATTTCCACGTGTTAAATCATCAACGAATGGGTAAATCTGAAATTGATTTAAAGAACTATGAGAAGGAAAAACTTGAATCCTACTGTAATGTTGCTGTTTTTATACATGGATCCGATTTACTTAAACATATTCGTAGGAGTTACAAAGAAATGACATTATCAAGTAAAATATATACTGAGTGCTCACAATAATGAAGTGAACATGTAAACCTAAAAGGGCCAAACACATAGGCACAATAAAATGATTTTTGTCTGAAAATACATAACCTATTTTCTATTTATATAAGTAAACGTTATTGTATGCCATTATTGGTTTGTTCAAATTCTGATTGTTAAAAGAAGTTGAAAACGTAAGCTTTTAAAAATGACAAAGTCCCTTAGATTTCAATCCAAGAAGTATCTTTGTTTGGCACCTTTGAGCCGGTGTTACCGATGTTAGCATAAGTGTTTTGTAACCTTTCGTTCTTTCTTTTGGAAATCAAGCCTGTCATATCTGCCAACATGGCTCCTAAAACGGGAAAGTTGCTAGCAAAATCGGATTTTCCTATGTATACTGTAAAATCTTTAGATGAACGACATTTTCTAGTTGCTGGTGGTGGTGGGCAAGCAAAGACCGGAGTAGCAAATTCAATTGTAAGCGCATGTTATTGTTGGCTGTCTCAAAAAGTTGACAGCTGTCTAAATGTTGACTGTGTTCTGATGAATTGGTCGTTGTCGGATCTTAAACGTACCCTGTGTATTCTTATGCATACTGCAATGTACCCCGGGTAAGAAAAATACGCTTAAGACACCCAGCC